>CAUJNA010003466.1:126367-221367 GCA_963377175.1 Effrenium voratum | reverse complement strand
ACATACATACATACATACATACATACATACATACATACATACATACATACATACATACATACATACATACATACATACATACATACATACATACATACATACATACATACATACATACATACATACATACATACATACATACATACATACATACATACATACATACATACATACATACATACATACATACATACATACATACATACATACATACATACATACATACATACATACATACATACATACATACATACATACATACATACATACATACATACATACATACATACATACATACATACATACATACATACATACATACATACATACATACATACATACATACATACATACATACATACATACATACATACATACATACATACATACATACATACATACATACATACATACATACATACATACATACATACATACATACATACATACATACATACATACATACATACATACATACATACATACATACATACATACATACATACATACATACATACATACATACATACATACATACATACATACATACATACATACATACATTACATACATACATACATACATACATACATACATACATACATACATACATACATACATACATACATTACATACATTACATACATACATACATACATACATACATACATACATACATACATACATACATACATACATACATACATACATACATACATACATACATACATACATACATACATACATACATACATACATACATACATACATACATACATACATACATACATACATACATACATACATACATACATACATACATACATACATACATACATACATACATACATACATACATACATACATACATACATACATTACATTACATTACATTACATTACATTACATTACATTACATTACATTACATTACATTACATACATTACATTACATTACATTACATACATACATACATACATACATACATACATACATACATACATACATACATACATACATACATACATACATACATACATACATACATACATACATACATACATACATACATACATACATACATACATACATACATACATACATACATACACATACATACATACATACATACATACATACATACATACATACATACATACATACATACATACATACATACATACATACATTACATACATACATACATACATACATACATACATACATACATACATACATACATACATACATACATACATACATACATACATACATACATACATACATACATAAATACATTACATACATACATACATACATACATTACATTACATTACATTACATTACATTACATCACATCACATCACATCACATCACATCACATCACATCACATTACATACATACATACATATACATATATACATATACATATATGTATATATATATATATGTATATATATATACATATTATATATATATACACATATATACACACTCGCATTTGAAGAAGAATAATGCTAAAGAAATTAAGACCCAACTCAAGGTTTTCCGGAAAACAAACAATGTTTAAATCTATGTAAGTTCCAATTAAGTTAAAGTTTTACACCAAATTGGAAAGGAATGTCGAAGCACCGTCAAATTTTGAACGGACTCCATGTCCTTGTATATATCCGCTTAAATCCTACTCAAATTATATCAACAAACAGAATTTGAAAATAATTCCTACCTATTCTATTTGAGATGCTGTGTTCGATCACCGGTCACCCCGTTCACGCCTCCTGATGGCCTGCGTGCCGCCATGGCGCCGAACGCTTAGTCGGCGCGGCGCGGCGTTCGGCACTTTGGCCGCGCGCGCGTTGGGCGCTTTGGAGCCAGCTGACGAACTGGTCAGTGGAAGGTGCGCGATTTCCACAACGAAATTAAGGGCAATCTGAATCACTGAATGGGGAGCAAGAAAAAACTGTGGAATGAGGTTGCGCAACCCCACTTCAACCATCCAAAAATGAATGTTTACACGGATAAAGCTCGGTCTAGGCATTTTGTTCACACCCTACGCAAACCGTTATCCCCTCTTTACGTGAAGAATTTGTTGGGGAAGCCTGTTCAGCCAATGATTGCATACAATGCAAAGGCAACCGCAAAACAAACAAACAAACAAACAAAAGCAAGCAAGCAAGGAAGCGAACAAATCGCTTGGGTCTGCAAGGCCCGCACACAGCAGCCGCACTAGGGACCTCCTGCTCCTGGGAGTGAGCCGCAGAGTTGACCATCGATATCCCTTGAATCCGCCCCGCCAAAAGAAAAAAAGAAGCCCATTTTATGTCCTTGATTTTTCGTGGTTTGCGGAATTCAAGCAACTTGGCCAGCAATCAAAGACCTCCAAGCGAAGACGGGGCATTTCTGGTCGCCCACCAAAAAACCTGGCCAAGGAGGAAGTGGAGAAGGCAATTGCCACTTGAAAGTTCTTGGCTGGAAAGAAAGCTCGCTCCTTGAGACAGATAAAAACCAGCTGCGGGCCCTTTCATTGAAATTGGCGCAAAACAAAGGAAATATGAGTTTGTTTTTTCTGAGATTTTTTCTGGCATGTTGTTGGAAGGAAATCACTGCAAAAACACCAATTTGTGGGTTCCCCTGTCCGATCAATTTGGGAGCTGCTCAGGGCTGTCCTCTGTGATGGGCACGATCTTCGAGGGATCCACCGCTGGCGCCGATCCTGCGGAGATTTGCGGCGCGGGATGGCATTTTGCCCCATCTCGTCCTTACCACAACTGCACCCAAAAACGACAGACAGACACAGACAATGTATATATATATATATACATATATATATATATATACATATGTATATACATACATATATATATATGCACATATATACACATATATACATACACATACATATGCGCGTGCATAGGTAAACCATATGTGTTATATATATATATATGTATTTATCTACATGCCGTGTACACATATATATATATATGTATGTATATTCACAGAGAGAGAGGGAGAGAGAGAGAGAGAGAGAGAGAGAGAGAGGGAGAGAGGGGGAGACTTTCAGGTGTATGCGTATTACTATGCACATCTATGAGATCAAAGCCCAACCAAATCACCGCAAACCATTCATTCCCACTACCAAACAAATTTCCCAGCAAGATACTACCATTCATTCACCAACCTGACCAAGGACATGTTCACCACTCACCACGAGCACATCAGCGAAGGTTTCCTTCAGACCCTTGTGAAATCCCTGGGGCCCTGACGGGTTGATAACTTATCAATCCCCCAAGAGGGTGCCACCACGACCCGCATGGCCCTCTCCTGGGACATTCTTCTTCGCAGGCTTTCGCCGGCGGTACATCGCAATGCCTCGCGGCACACCGAGGGAAGAGAGATCGGAACCGGTGGAGAAAATCGCCGTCCGAGTCGAAACTGCAACGCGGACATCAACAGTTACATGTGTCTTGTGTCCACCAGCCATGCTTCAGGGATTTCCCTAGTCCAACTCGTGCCATGCTTTGAACGCGCCCACTCGAACGTGCAAGACCCGAGTGCCCGGGCTGGATGGCTCGGAGCATTCGATCTCCATGATCTGAGCCCTTGGCACCAGCGCAAGTGAAATGCCCCGTGTCGGTGAATGCCAACATGTTAGACCCTCCGGTAAGTGCAAATTTCAAGGGGGGCAAGTGCCAATTCTTTTTTTTGGGAGACCAACCGAAAGCTACGGGGCACCGGCCACTCTCGGCCCAAAATCGATTCCCTTGGGCAAGGCCAAAATCAATCCGGCCTTGGACGAAAGGAATTCCATCGGAAAATGTCGAACCCGGAAGCAAAATGAACGAGTCAAATGTCCACCTCCCCATGAAGATGAAGAAAGCACCAATGCTACGTGTGCCTCATCTCGAACTTTTGGTGAGAAGCGGCCGCTCACCGTTCACGGGCCCAGCGGGCCCGAAGGGCCCGAAGGGCCCGACGGGCGCCTGACAGGCCTGCCTGACGGGCCCAAAGGCTTCAGGGGCTTGACGGGCCCGACGTCGACGGGCATGACAGGCTCCACGCACTGGACGGGCTTTAACGAAAAGATAGAGCGCCACACAACGAGACAGATACATCGAACGATAGACAGATGGATCGATATTTTGACGACGCACTAGACGAGTGACAGATATTTTGACACAAGTTTAGACAACTAGAAAGACAGAAAGAAAGGTAGACAGATAAATAGATAGACAGATAGGCAGGTAGAGGTAGGAAGGTTGAGAGATGGAGGTGATTACAGTACCTTGGAAAGATGTTAGATAGATACATACGTAGATGGACAGAGACAGATAGATGAAACTGATATAGATGGGTAGAGGAGAAAGATAGACAGCAAGAAAGATGAGTAGGTAGATGGACAGGTAGATGGGGTAGACCGACACGTACATAGTAGAGAGATAAGGAGATATATCAGTAGGAGAGATATGTAAATAGAAGGAGAGACAGAGGGAATAGAGAGATAGATTACATTAGAACAGACATTTAAATAGGCAGATAGGCAGATAGGCAAATGGGCTAGATTAGATTGGATTAGGTGAGAGCAGGTTAGATCAAGCAAATAGGTTGGGAGATGCACAGACGCATTGATGGACAGACGGACGGACAAACAGATGAATGGACAGGTGGATGAACAGATGCACAAAGACCTGCGTGGATTCGTGGATGAATAGGCAGGCAGATGGCTAGATAGAAAGATGAGTAAGTTGCCAGGGCGGGCAGGTAAGTGGAGCAGACACACGCACACAACAGTATTGGAAAAGCCTCAAGCAGGCTAGATCGCAGGCTAGTGAGCAGGCTGTCAGCCGCTTCAGCTAACAGCTTTTTCGCCAGCGGCGCCGATTTTCGGCTGCGGTTTCCGCCAGCTCGAACAGTCAAGCCAGTCAGTACGGCCTGATGGCCTGATGACCCACCATGCCTTGTCGGCCAAAGGAGTGTTCCAGTGGGTAGTCTCATGGGTTTCCCTGCCAAGGCGGGCAGACATCCGGACCTTGTCCCCAAAAAACTGGTCCAAGGGTCTTGCGTGCGCACAGGCTCTTTTAAAGCGCTCCTCAACTGCATCACAAAAGGCTGTGGAGTGTGAGGTTATGACAGGGCACACCATCGGCAACATAAGGGGCTCAGTGTCAATTTCATCACACAGGAGCCTGTGCTAGCATCTGTAAGAGCCTAAGTCTTTGGTCAAGGCGCTGCGGTCTGTTAAACTGTTAGCACATGGAGTTGCCAGTGGAGTTGCACGCGGCGAACAGCTTAGTGAAGACTTGTCCTACCACAAACGCATACACAGGCACATCTGCTGAATGTTCATGCGCCACGGGGCACTGTGCTGCAGCCACAGCTTGAAACTTTCAAGCGCGCAGTGGGCAAGTGTCTCCTCGCCAACATGCGCCAAGCAGATCCCCCCGCAAAGCCCGCTTTCCAATGACTTTGGTCCGTGCGAGGCGCTCAGTTGCGCCCAATGCTTGTCGCACACCTCGTGTTGGAGAACGTAAGACATTGTTGATTCGCGCGCTGTGTCCACTTGCACCCTGCACGCAGAGCAGTACACAATGCCCGGTTGGACACGCTTCACGGCTGGCCTTCGCACGTCTGGCCATGTGATAATTTGCCTTCCAAGGCCTCGGACACTGCTGCACGCGGCTGCCCGCGCTTGAGCTTCTCAATCCCTTCTAGAGCCAGCAGCGCGCTGCCCTGCTGCGCCCTTCTGCCGCGGCACAGGTCTGTAAATCTTCCGGGCTTGCATCCTGCGCCCTGAGCGCATGCAACATTGACCAGCACACTTCGCAGCTCAGCTCATATTATATTGTGTTTTGGCTGGGTCACGGTGAGAATCCACACCAAGTTGTCGAGCAATGCTGACGCCTGCCTTCTGCTTATCAGAGGGCTTCTTCCGCTCTTTTTGCTCTGACATCCTGTCTTCTGGTCTGTTGCTGAGCTTTGGCTGTGGGGCGGTGACCATCTGAGCGCTGCACCATTGCTGATGACTTGCACTCCGGACTGCCAGTTCGACACTCCTGCTTGCACTGAGTCAGCACTGGAGGCGTGAGCTTCATCCAGTGACTGCTAAGTTGGGTGCCCAGAGCTGACCGTGTTCGGGTCAGATTGCTGGTCAGGACATCTGTCCTGGCAAAGGCGCGGAAGCAGGAGCGGGCTACGGACTGGGCGTGCCAAGACACTTCGCTGAAAGTTTCACGTTTATTTCGGCGCAAGCCCCGAGCTCTATGCGCAACTTTGCGGGGTGTTGAAGGTGCCGCGGCATCGTTCTTGCGGCGTCTTACAGCAAGTCGCGAGTGCGTGGAAAAACACATTTATAAAGCAGGTAGAGTGAGTAATAGGATGTTGCAGGCTGCTGTTCTCCACTGACTTCACGACAGCGCGCCTTGCACTGGTAAGGGTTGAGGGCGACTCACGGAACGCGCAAGGCCCAACCCAGATTTAACGGCGAAGCCGCGTTGGAAGAAGCAAGGTTACTCAAGACAAGTCTCGAGGCAGAACACCTGACCTAGCGCTAGCACGGGCCGCTCCTCTGCCAGGCCCTTCATCACGTTTGCAGTCATGTTCACCTGCACGGCGCCTTCTATCACATTTGAACCTGTTTGCCAGTGTTGCTAGCATAACCAGAGCTCCCGTCTGAAGCGTCTCTTCAAGCGCCTTTTTTCCCAAAAGCATCTCTGGCGCGATGGGTGCGGGAGCTTGCAACGGGGCCGTGCCGGTGGGATGTGGACTCCGAGTTTTGGCAGTCGGCCGTGCCTGTGGGATTTGGAGGGCGTTGGCTTCTGGGATGGGAGCGTTTGTGGGCGTGAGCTCGAGAAATTTTCTACTAGGCTAGTTGGACAGATCTTGCTCCGTGCCTGGCGTGGGTTGCCAGCCAACAGCAGCCTCGTGTCAAGATCAACTGCTTCGAAACCTTCAACTTCCCATGGGCATGTCTGCATCAAATAGCCTCCTCTTTTGTCAGCCTTGACGGGCCCGAACGAGCTTCACGGGCCTGACGGGCCCAAGGGGCCCGACTGTCCTGACGGGCCCGACGGCCTGACGGGCCCGACGGGCCCGAACAATGAGAGGACATTGGCCCTTTTGGTAGGCACCGTCCTTCGGTCAAGGGAAATGTACTCCCAGATTGAAACAGAAATGGTGAGGGCACGGATCCCGGGCAACAATGCATGTAGGTGTCTTCCCAAGTTTTCGTATCCACACAGCTCTCTCAATGCCGGAGCTGAGCTCTGGACACCTGCTCCCTGGTAAGGTTCGAACCTCAGGTGTTTCTTTTCGGGTCTGACGGGTCCAACAGAAAGGGGGGGATAAAGTTGCCAAAACGCGGACAGAAGTTCCTGCCAAGAGTGAAGGTTGGTGTCCCGTCCACTAGACTCACATCCAAAGGGATCCTCTGGTGGACCTGGATCGCGAGTTGAACCGGGATCGCCAGCTGCCTGTTTCCCAATGACTCTAGGGCAAAGCGTTTGGAGAAAAGAACTTGGCAAAGTATTCAAACTGACGAAACAACACTAACCCTGTCGGGGGTTTGTCCAACCGGACGCCTTGCTGTTGTTGGCCGGTTCGAGTCATCCGCAGGCGCAACTCCAGGATGCAACCCAAGAGCCCTCAGAACAATGCGCTCGTTTGATACGCGGGCGCCGACCCAGCGCAACTTGGGCCACTCACGGTTCTAACGGGTATTTCTCAAAAGAGGGAACTGGACCTCTAAAAGAGGGGGAGCGTGCTTTGGTTTCTGTTCAAGCACCAACAAAAGGGTACCCTCGCAAGGGACACACACAAATGACTTCTGGGATGCTACATCGCAAGTGCTCCCATGTCATGATCGTCATGTGGTGCAAGCGAACGGAATCTATCTGTTTAGAACCGATTTTGAGAGCACCTTTTTGCGTGCAAAGGACGCTGAAGAAAGGGCGCCAAGTTGGATTCGGCTCAGCCAGAGCCACAAAGCGGCACAACGAGAGCCAGGCCATGTCTCTTTCGGATGTCCTGCTCCAAGTCTTTGAGCTCCTGACCGCGAAACCCGCTTCACAAACAGCTCAGTGCGGACCCAAAACAAATTGACTGTTGGTTCTACATGAATGTTCATGTATTCTTCCTCAGCTGCTCTCAAGGCTATCACCCCCTACGAAGCTGGGGTGTTGCCTCCTAATGCCGCCTATGGCTTGTCATTCCTCAATCAGGCCTACAAGGCCTGTGAGACTCTGGAAGCTTTATGTTCACTTGGGGAGGCCCGCCCTGCGGAAAGCAGGACGAAAACGTTAACACGTTAAGAATTGGGATGCCAACCCCCAAAACCTCAGTCCTCGGAGGTCATGTCGGCGGTGATGACTGCGCCACGCCCCGTTCTGACCCTCAGACCGTGTGGCGCTGGGGGTCAACTCGGAGGCAAACAAGGCAATTCTCGCCTTTGGGATTTTGGGTGGGAGGGGTGGGGGGTGAATTTCTGACCCCGAAAACCGTCAATGCTGTGGCTTACTTGTTGACTGCCTGTTGACTACCGAACCCGATCTTCCCAAAAACTCCACAAATTATTCGCGGGTTCTTGGAGCAGCTCTCTCAAAATCTGCTGTGCGCGACCAAAGGTGGGGACGCTTCACTGGAGCCGATCCAGCCGATGTCCGCCGCGTAGGCGATGAACACCTCGCAGGTCTGTGTCTAGACTTGGCCAGCCTGATCTGCCCTGCATGAAGTGAACTTTTGCTGGTTGAAAGGGAAAATGAAAACCCACAAGGGTAGGCCAGGGCAAAGGGTAGTTAAGCCTGGCAATGGGGATGGGCTGTTCACTGACCGCTGCGTCCGCTTCAAGCCCGAGGTCGGCACCAGCAGGGGGAAGAAAACAAAGGTGATCACCTGACACATTGCAATATCTCTCTGCCATTCGTATCGACCGGACACTCATGTGCATGCGGGTCTCAAAATGGGGAACGCCAAAGAGTAGAACCTATGGGCTTGGGCTTAGAGGGAAACCCTCTTGGGACTTTCCCCGTGAGACATTGAAATGGCACGGACAGTCTTAGCCACAGACCGCTTCCCAAATCTCAACCACCTGGCGCACTGCGGGTTCAAACACGGTATGAACATGCTTAGAGTGCAACCACCTGACCAATGTGGCTACTGGTGGTTGCATGAATCCAACCATCTACATGATGCCCACGAAAGGGTCCAAACGATTTAGTAAGGATATCAAACTGAGACAGAATAAACACCTGGGTAGATGAAGGCTAGCGGGGGACAGTCCCTTGGGTGCGGATATCCACCCCGCGTAGAGACCATTTAAAACACATTGAAGTCCAACCGTCCAACATTTCAGAATCATAATGGTGCAAACAAACCAGGTACACAAGCCGAGTCGTGACATGCGCAGAAGACAGGCGCGCTCGAAAACCCGCCGGGCAGGCGTTTGGGGAAATTCCGTTCAGGATGACAATCAGCCACCTGGCCAAGCGCTCTCGGAAAATGAGCCCCTTTCTGTGGCGAATGGGCCGTCCAACCAGAAGAACTTGTTAAAAGGGATTCCCTTTGCACTGAAAACGGCCCCTGAAACCCAATCTCGCACGTCTCTCGCTCCTTTCGCTGCTCTGAAAGGTGCTTGGCCAGACTTTACGCCCAACTCCCTATGCAAATGACCGAGGCCCCTGCACATAAGCTAAAATGGAGAAAGCTGCGGTAACCTCAGCTGCGGACTCGGTCGATGGAGACACCAAAAATAATACCCATTGACCATCCCAAAACAAGCGGCTCTGTGTAGGGTTTCCTTTGAACGCTGTCCGGAAGCAAGTTTCCATTTTTAAGACAAGCTCTTATCTGGGCTCACAACCATGTAGACATTGGTGTCCTGCAATCTCTGCACGCGCACTGCAAAAGGATGTGCTGACCCCGTGATGGAAGCCAGTTGGCACAACTTAATTTGCATCCGCAATCCAACCCCTCGGGGCTTCCCTCTCCCGACAAACAAGCCCAAGTCGCAAAGAGGTGCGCAAGGTGCCCGCCCCTTGGTTCTGAAGGGAAAGAAGTCCACCACTCGAAGTGACTTTGGTCTGGCCCGTCCCCCAAAATCTCCAAGAAGCCTTGAACGAGCCCGTGTACGATGTGGGCCTCTAAATGTCAGAACTCACAAAATGGGGTCTGACTCCCCTTTGACTAACAAGCCCAAGAACATCTGCAACGCCACACGACAAAATGACTGCCCACACATGTGTCCTTGATGTACCGCACTTGTCCAGTTGGTATGGCCATCACGCACACCTGGCTTCGGGCGTCTGCAAGGATAGCGGCAAGTGCCGAATCCAGCCAGTGATCTTTAGAGGGTCTGTGTTGGTCTCCTTTTCAACTAGTCCGGAAAGGGGCCTCACTCAGTTTAACAAGTACCCAAGTGCTTAAACCAAAATTAGACAAATGGGCTGAATAGTGGCGCCTATTGGTTGCCCGAATCCCAACATGTGTTGCTTTTCCAAGGTACCACAAAAAAATAAAGTTGTTTGGCAACTCACTTAGCAAAGGCAGAGGTGGTCCGTTCGCCGAATCGCTTCGCCGCCTCTTTCTGGGAAAAGTTGCAGGAATCCATTGCCACTTAAGGGGGGTGGTTTCATTCATGCTGCACAAGGCTATCTAAAAAAGACAACATTCAACCCCAACAGCAATCGACCCTGTTTTCACCAAGTCTGGCCACCAAATGTTTGACCAATCGCGGTCTTCGCAACTTCCCCAACAAGTTACCCCTGGTAGGCAATAACGTGACGACCCCACCTTGATCCTCTCTTGCATGAATGTCAAACCCCGTTGAGCCCGGCTTGGGACAAGGAAAGCCGACATGTCCAGCGAAATCGAAAGATGCGCGCTGGCAAAGCGCTGCGGCCCAGCGCATGGCGTCCAAACCTCTCGCGTTGAGGTCCTCCCAGTCCTCCCCCCTGTCCAAAGAAAAACAAAGCGGCGGGGTGACGGCGCTGATGATAAAGAGGTTAAAGGCTGCACTTCCGACAATGGTCGACCTCGTGAGTGAAGCCCCGGAAAGCATTTGGGCGACTAAACATATGACTTTCATAGCTCAGGGCCTCAGGGTGGGTGGCAAAACAAGCGGACACTGCTGGGCGTCTGCTTTCTGTGCCTTTCCCATTCCAGCAATGGGGGCCCCACTTTTCCAACTCTAAGGACCTACCTCGGCAAAATGGAATCGTTCGTGTGAACCTGAAAATGAACACTGATTTATAGTATACAGAGATACAAGAAACAAGGCCCTGAAAAGACCGGAATATGCAAACGTTTTGGACGAAAAGGATGGGCAAACCACTCCAAACTGAGTCGTGGGCTCTGAAATGTGCGAAACGGCTACACATTGACTCAATCCCAAGACCAGGCAAAATGCAGCGCAAGGCAGAGGCCATTTGTGAAGGGGATGCCCTCACCTCTGGCCGCTTTCTGTGGGAGAAAACATCACGTCTAATCGAACAATACTGAATCATTACTGGAGGGTCAGGGCGGCAATCAACACAAATCTTGATGATATGAGCTCTGTGCCGCAAAAACTTGGGTATGTGTCCCAACTGGAAATGGATCCCACAAAATGGCTGGCTTCCTTTGGGTGGTCCTGTTGAATTCACCCAAGAGGGATACCAACCAAAACTTAAACCCACTCCTCCGCCTCTCGGCTGAGGGCTCTGCGGACCCAAGTCACCCGCGAACACCTGTCCAAATTGCCGCAGGGTCTCCAATGCTGATTAGCCCAATCCCTTCTGATGATCCCCAAATGTTCAGAAGCCAAAGTCGACCCCTCCAGGCTTAGGAACGGAATCTCCTTCCAAGGCAGTGCCAAAATGCCTTGGGTTCAACTTTTTTCCATGTGCCAAAATGCCTTTTGCGGAGATGGCTTGCGACTTCGGACTTGGGTCCAGCCTGATTGCCCAGAAGCTCGATGATGGACAGGAGGATCTCTGGCGCGCTCGATCCTGGCGATGGATCTGTGGCAGTCTCAAACACCAAAACTCGATTCCTTGGCGGCGAACCGCAGGTGCAGACTTTGAGCTTTCGAAGCCCGAAAAAGAAACGCCCCAAGCGGAACGCGAAAGGCACAAGCGGGGGCCACCCAAGGCCATCAGGGTCAGGTTCGCTACGGTGGGGTTCCAGACCTGGGTGCCGCCAGGTCAGCAACACACCAAAATGCCACGTCAATCGTCTCGCGGAAAAATGTAGACATCCATTTGTTCTGTCCAACGATCTAGGTGATCGACTTCACCAAAGCCACAATCAAGCCATGAACCTCTTCAAACGAAATTCCGGCCCGAATCCCTGACCTTTAAAGGCCTTGGCCCAGGCCCAGGCATGTTTTGGACGATAATTTCATGTGACACTCCACACATCAAAAACACATGTCTAGACAACTGCATGCCACATGTAGAGGCAGCCAACATGCTCTGAGATGCCGGCCCTAACAGTCACGAACTTCCCGGTTTGCTGATTGAACCTCAGCAGTTCCAAAACGTCAACATGCGCCGCGCAGAAGTGGCATCCTCGCTCACGTGGCTCAAGCAGGCTCTTGTTTTTCAAAGGCCTACACGTAGCCGCGCTTCGGTACGTCATCGGCAGCCAGCTTCAGCAGCAAGGCCCACATTTGCAGTGGGACCATCAGCTTTTGGGAGATGGCATACCTCACCATCTTGGTCATATTGGCTGAATTTTCCACGGCGTACACCCCGGGCGCTTTCCATGCCGCCGTGGGGTCCGACAAATATCGCACCAGGTTCTCCCACTCGAAGTCTCGCAGGGCGACCAGCTGCACAAAGTGCCGCCATGCCTGGAATCCACGAAATGCGCGTTGGGATTTGCGCAGCTGTTACCTCTGGAAGTCAAACTGCGTTTGTTGGTACAGGAAGCGATGGCACTGCAAAGGACCACTTGTTGGGGGTGTAACGTGGGGCAGGAACCAAAGGAAGGCACATGGGAGGGAACTCAGTTCGATACATCGATTGTTCACTCATCCAAAGACGAGCACACAAAAAGGCCACGTGTGGAAACACACAAACAAACAAACAAACAAAAGAAACAAGCAAACAAACAAAACCAACAAGCACAACATGTCGATTTCGGGGAGGCATGAAAAAGGATACGAAAACTGACCCAATGTCCTTGACCGCCCATCCAAACCACCCATTGAATTTAGAGCAGGGGTCATGACGTTTCCTACCACAATCCATCATTTACGCAATAAATTACCAAAGGCCCATGAAACAAAGGTTGATCCTTGCACAAAGCAAGAAGAGAAACAACTGTCAGAAAAATAGAACCCCCCAAACACCCATCCAACCTATCAAACCTCAGGTGTATTTGTCGTAGTCAATCTATGCTGTGGGCCAAGGTCACCCTGTCATTGCTCGCTCGTGAAAAATCTTCAAATTCCCTGGAAGGCCCGCGACCACCCCTACCAGCCCAGGATTTGCCTGGACACACACACACACACACACGCACACACATGAGGGAAAACCTAGGCCTAAACCACCCATCCAAACTACAAGGAATGGATCCCCAGGCAAGGGACCGCCGTCCAGATTGCGGTTTCCGCCCAGACTAGACCTCACTATCACCCGCAGAAAATCTGAAAGTGCAGCCAAAAGGTCCTACTGGTCCCACCCGGTTTCCAACATACGAAGGGGAGGGGGGCTTTCTCTTCCCCAAACTCCTGTCGGCTTCCTTGAGTATTGAATGTCGAATGGTTTCTGACAGACCCCTGGTTTCAACGTGGCCAAATGTCGTGACAAACTCCTTCAGGTTCCTTGGTCTAAACATTCGCCCAACCCTGTTTCTTCTAGCCTTCAAAATAATGTTAAGACGGTGGTTTCCCTTAAACGGGCGGGTATTTTAGAGACTATGGTTGGAGGACGGGCCAAACGAACCTCGGACCGAAACTTGGGCATCCCTTCCGCACCTTGCGCAGCTCCAGCTCTGCGTGCCCAGCCAGGCGCCACTCCTTGAAGCTCTTCCCCGTGCACTCCCGGGTGATGTCGCTGCAGAGGCGCACCAAAGAGTCCAGGTACTCCTGTCACCCGCTTTCACCCATGAACTTCTGCTTCTAGGATGGCTGTCAGACTTTATATGGGCTTCTCTCCAGAAAGGGTGACCAGCACATGGCTGGGGGCTCCTGGAAAGCAAATGCAAATGGGTGAACACCAGACTTGGGCAAAGTTTCTTGAAACCACCCCTGGGGTACTCCTGAAACACCAGAATCCCGATCGCCGATCAAGTTGTCCCACCCCGAACCGCATGTTTGACCTCTACCAACACGGTGGTTTGGGGCACGTGTCGAAAAAACATCGGGTCCCTGTGAGCCGTGAGCACAGGTTCGCCAGGAACTCGCTAGCTGAAGAGATCCTAAGAGCCCAAAGTTCAATGTCCTTCCTCAAAGCCCGGAAGGAAATGTTTGGAAGCTATTGTTCACAATGGCAAGTGTCAATGTTGCGATAGAGAAGGTGATATAACTGCATAAGCTACGTTTGTGTGTTGGCACAGAAGCAAGGCACCCCTCAGACATCAAACAAATATGTATTGTCTTGATATTGTAGATGACAAAAGTTGTCTCGTTGTTTGGATGGGACCAAGAAGCAAAAGCATCGATTGTTTCTGCTTGGACGAAAGGTACAAGCCAAACTTCTGAGCCCGACCTGAAAACCACAGGTCTGTCTCAAACTTGGCTTGGTTGACCCTTTGGTGGACAAAAATTTACATGGAGGTTTACATGGAGGTGTGTGTGTGTGTGTGCGTGTGTCCACCAACCATTTGTGAGGATATTCCGCATGAACATTCAGAGCCATACAGTTTGGTGACCCCAATTAAAGGGGAACATATTGACCTGGTGCTGGGCTATTTCCATGTCGTATTTCCCGCTGCCTCGCAAGATTCGGGCTCCACCTCCACGTCACATCTGTCCAGCTCCCGGCAGAACTTCCTGCAAAGCTCCAACATGTCCGACTCACAAACGAATCGCCCCAACAAAAGGAAGCTAATTTTGAAATGGTGTGTATGCGAAAAGGAAATCTTGGAAGGTTCCCCTCTTCTGGGGCAAACCTGAACGACAATCCCCACAGAGCTACCTTTGGGTATGTGTGTCAAAAATTCCCCCTCCCAAAGGTGGTGTTCCTTTCAGCTTCCCTTGAGAAGGGTACCCTCAAAAACCGCCCACCCATTTGTTTCAAAGCGCCATGTCTCCGTCTCCATCTCCATCCCGGTCCTTTGGCTCTCCTCGGAGAGGCGCTCAAAGTCCGCGCCCCGGCCGAGATCCCGGAAGACCGGCTCCAGGAGGCTGTAGGTGAAGTCCTCGTCAAAGCTGAAGATGGGCCGCCTCCTTGAGTGGCCAAAAGGTTGTCCCCCTAACTGTTGGCACTTGGCAAAACAAGGAAGCCAACGATTTTTCGGAGACACCGCTCCACTTACCCTAGCGGAAAATGGTCCAAGGGCCCCAACCAGTAGAATTCAACTTGCCAAATGGCTGTGACAGCCTGTTTCGTGAGGCCATTCTTTATGTTCTCGTTCTCCTTGAGGTTTCGATTGTTATTCCTCTCCTCTGGGGTTGCATCTGGCTCTTTCAGCATGTTGACTTTTGCGACCAACCCTGGCTCCTCTCCCTGACGTACGGCCCTTCCAATGGCTCCAAGCCCATGGCCAATCGGCACTTGCTTGGGACCGGCGCGAGGCTGAGGCAGCTTGGGACCTTCTCCGGGTTGGGACTTGAGCCAAATGCATGATTTGAGTCTTCCGTGGGCCAAAAGCCTGGTTGGGACTTGTCGATTCTCTTATATCAAGAATGAGAAGGGGATCTGTTCATCAATCCTGTTTGGTGAGTTGCGTTAAGACCAACCCGGGCTCCTCACATATGGTCAAACTCCTGAGTGAGAATCAAAACCAAGCAGTATCCTTTTGATATTCTTTGAAACAACCAACAGGGGGTTCTCAAATGAAGCTTTGTCTGATGGCTTTGGAGCCTTTTCCAATTGTGTGTGTGTCGCAAAATCAGGGACTTCCATGGATTGGATGAGGTTTTAAGGGAAGTCAACAGAAACCAACCGTTCTCGAAGGTCTCCTGGTATTACCAACGTCGTGGCGAGGTCACTGGCCCTACTTTATCTTCCCAGTTCTGACTCTGGCTCTTATGTCAGTCATGATGGTGGTTCCACAAAACATGTGAAAACCTCTACAATGCTTGTCGCTATTCCTCGTTGAAGTGGTCCATGATCGGTCCCATTGCCCCCCGCAAGTGCTTGACCCTCTCACACATGAGCCAATATTTCTTCCCCAGCAGGAAAGCAGGCAAGCAGGCAAGCAGGAAAGCAGGCAAGCAGGAAAGCCGGCAAGCAGGCAAGCAGGCAAGCAAGCAAGCAAGCAAGCAACCAAGCAAGCGAGCAAGCAAGCAAGCCAGTAGGCAAAGCCAATAGGCAATACAAACAAGAGTGTTTTGCGGACGCTCCAAGTGTGTATTTGTCTGCCTTCCCCCGAGCTTCAGACTTCCTCCTTCTCTTCGATGTCACCCTTTCAATCGCCTGGCGAAGCATCGCCCATGCAAAAACAGGAGATGTCCTCGCACAGGGAACCCCATCTGTGGATGGCTTTGCAGGAAAGCGCTAAAGGATCTCTACACAACTGGCCTTCCCAAAACTGAAACTGGAGGGCAAAAAGGTCACTCTGAAAAACCTGGAAGGCTAGAAGCATGGTTCCAGCAAAGGGAAAAGGGCAACACCTAGATTTGGTCATTCGTTTGCACAGAGCAGCCTTGGCCCAATCGGTTTGACACTGGAAAATGTCTGCGAGCCAAGCCTCCATGAAAATATCCGACACGATGGCGACGCCGAGAAAACACCTCACGCTGAACCCGAAGGTTGCCTTTTTACCATTTCCCTTTGCAGCTTGAAACAAATGGCCCCTTAATTGGCCCGCAAAGAAAGCTGTGGAACGAGCAACAACCCAGGGAAGTGTTTAATGTAAGATGTCCAGTCTGAAGGCAGCCGTGGCAGCAGTCAGCTTTCACTCGTATGAGGTGGCCGCCAAACTAAGGCAATGAAGTACAGGAAGGTACGGAGTGTCCTCAGAGCAGTCGAAATATGCGGAAGTCGCCCGTAATGGACATGGAAACCGAAAGGGAAGTGGCGATGACATGGGGTAGCCGAGTGTACCACGATCAGAACATGCAGTTGCCTATCATGCCTCAATGCTCCAAATGTTCAAGGGTTGAATGCCATACCGTGATCTTTGGAGTTCTTTTGTGAGCAAGTTCGCCCCATACAAATTGAAATTGTTGGTTCAGAGCAACAAAGGGCGAACCAAAGCGCCGTGGGTTTGGCCCCAACCCGTGGCCGCCTTTGATCAAATGTCTTGGGGGTGTCAGCCTCCCGCAGATATCGAGGTAGCATTGAGGCGGAGGCTTGTCCCACTCATACTCATTCTCCACCTCGCGTGAAGCCAATGAAGCCCCGAAGCACTGGAGACAAGCCGCACGTCCCACCCACCCACCCACGCACCCACGCACCCAAGAACAAGCAAACTGGATTCCTGAATCGGACAGCCACCCTGCTGGCGGGTTTTGAAGGTAAATTCAGATTCAAATCACTGAAGGCCACAATTCGTGGCTGACTCAAGCTGTTTCTCAGCGCCGGGCAATAGGGAAGAAGAGGCCTGCAAGAGACGTGGGTTCGTGGTGTATGCAGCTACTGTAGTGGGGATCTGGCAAAAGGAATTAGATCACTCTTGCGACACTTCGCAGTCAGGACCAAGGTTCCCTCTATATATATAATATATATGTCTAAACCACAAAAAAATTGTCCCACCAAGAGAGGAGTTGATGTTTCAAGCAACCAACAGGGGAAATCTGGGGAACCCTGGGGAAACTCGCACACTGTGAAAGCAAAACATCTGCCAGTCACAACTCCTCGAGTCCTGGTTTCCCAACGTTGGGTGTCTACAACCCCCTACGGGCATGACCAGCATTGTGTCCAAACAGGCACCCTAAGGTTTCATCTGAGAAAAACACATCTCCTCTACCCACCCCCTCTCCCTGTTTCCCCAAACCAGCAAGAGGCTTTGGATCAAAATTGCAACGCCTCTGCTCTAAGCCCGCAGCCCTTGCCACCCTCCTCGCAGATCTCAGGTCCAAGACTACTGTCCTCGCAACGAGCATCCAAAAACGCACAGGGAATGCCACCTTCTCTGCTTACCTGTGCTAGGAATACCCAAAAACCTAATGTAGACGACTCTGCTCAATCAATTGATGAGGGGGTCTCCCATTTAGAAGGCGGGACCTTCATTCTTGGGGGGGAACACCCGGAAAATGAGTCCCAACATTGCGCTTCCCTTCTTCCGAATAATGGATTCCTCATATGCTTCCCTGCAGCAAGCACTGCCCCGCCAAAAGAAACCCATGTTAATCAGGTCCAAACAGGGTTTTAAAATGGATTAAACGGGCTACATCATGTGCAAGCCGAGCAACGTCAGACTCCCTCTTAGGGCTTCCGAAACATTTGCTGTGGGTCCAAATGTGTTTGTGTCAAACCTCCGAAAATGGGCAGCCCTGTACACCAACCCAAATGAGACGGTTGATTCTGTAAACATTGCAAATTACATCCGGAAACATAGATATATTTGATTTAGGGCAATGAATTATTTGTGAGCAAAGCTTGCCCTTTTTAGACCCTGTGAGCCACATGATTGACGCCACATGTGCCACATATGTGTATGTGTGTATGTGTGTGTGTGTGCGCGTCACGGTGCTGGATTTCTGAAATCAGCAATTTACAAGAGTGATCTAAATCCAAGACACACTTTACGGCCATTGTCATTTTGTCTTAAGGTGTGTTCACTCACCTGGACACCACTCCAGCTTGCAGCCCAGGCACTCTGGAGGAAGTGGTGGTGGCGGCAATGGTGGTGCTCATTGAGTTGATCAAAGGATTCACCCTCAATGCCACCCTCAATGCCTCCTTAGCAGAGCTCAGCGACTTGGACCCCTCACCCCACTCACCGCCTGGCGACACTTGATTGCTCTGAGCCCGCAGCCGTGGCAGGAAGCCTTCCGGTGACCAAGCCGAAATGGCCGCGGGTTCGCAGAGATGAGCCACCAGGTCACGCGAAAGCCTCGCAGTTTGCGCAGGTGTCCAACTGTGGTTCTATTCTACAAACTTTACGTATCAAAGGAAACTCGCTCAAAGTTGCCATTCGCAAACGTTCCGTGTTCAGACGTTCGGCGTTTCAGTTGGCCGCAAAGGCATTGAAGCAAGGTGTATCTCACATACGCAGGATCTTCACTGGCTGTAAAGAAGAGTCTACCAGGTTCTGTCGCCCTGGGCACCTTAAACAGGATCAGTCGTGGAGCAGAGGAGTGCCGGGGGGCTCTCAGCCACATCAGTCACATCAAAAACCATATGCGCTGCATAGGCCACCTTGGCAAACCTTGGAGTTTCTCTCAAGGCGAAAGAGTGCCAGCCCCACTTGCACAGGCGGGGCATGGAAGCCATCAAAGCCACTCCAATTCAACTCATCGTGAAGGAATCAAGCTTCTTAGTGGCCGACGGCAAGCATCATATATTAAATAAGAACCCTCAAACGTCTTTCCCAAATAGGGGTGACAGAAGTGTCATGGGGGGAGGATCCACGGGCCTTTCTCGTGCCACTCTGCTTGCTCTTGCGCAAAGCAAAGTTGCATTCACTCTCCGCCAGGCTTAGGCGATTCAATCCTTTGAACACGTGCAGACCGCTATTGTTTAAACCACCTTCAGGTTTCCCGTTTATGTGGATGACTTCAAGATGAGTGGCCCGTAGAGGGACTGAAGAACCAAATTTCGCCCCAATCCTGCGTAGGTGAAACATGGGACCTGCATTTTCAGTCAGGTCGACTTGACTTCGAGTCTCCTAGCTACGGAAGGCGCCAAACCCGAAAATTATTGCACTGGCAACAAGCTGCCAAGCGTTGCCTTGCCAGCATCAAAAGCACAAAAACAACCAAATGAGCAACAAGCATACAGGCAGAAAGACAAACAGCCAACCAGGCAAGCTAGCAAGCAAACAATCAATCAAACAACCAAACAAACAAAAGACATGGGTTCAACGGTACCGGCCATCAGACCGGATCATCTTTGCACCGGCCTGAGACCGGCCGAACTCAAACACGGCCGTGGCGCATCCTCAGGTTTTTGCGAAGCCAGCTCCTCAGGGAGTCGCCCTAAGCCCAAAACAATATCAGAGTTGGCTCCTTTCTTGGTGCCATTGGGGGTCCAGTTTGAATGTTTTTAGAGTTTATTGGATACACGCATGGTAAGCGTAGGGAATGCCAAACTGGTCACAAGGTGTCCAATGGCAACCAGCGTTGTCGTTTTCCGACTACTCTGCTGGACACATGTGGGACCCGCCCCGGAAGTATCGAGGGCTGCTTTTCACCGTCCACGGCAACGCAAGGCGTCCTTCCCCAAAGTTTGTCGGAACTTCTCAAACGGCCTGCCGCAATGTTTGCACTACAACGCGCTCCCTCCTCTTAGTCTCTAGGAAAAGGGGCCAGCTTCACCACATCTGATGGACGGACAAGCCCCGAAAGGCCACTTTTTTCAACAGGCCCGTTTTCACCCGTAAGTTTGCCCGTACTTGGCTGTATAAAGCCCGAATTTTGTCGATGCATTCTTCGAAAAGAGCGAAGAACACCGTACTTTGCCGTATGATCATTTTTTCGGGCAAAGCCATTTGACCAAAAACACACAGCCTTCCAAGAGAGTCAAAACACATACCAAGAAACTGCATTTGTCCAAGACAAGTGCCAAAAACAAACTTGTGGGATATTTAAAAAAAAATGGAAAAACAACTTCCGGAAGAAAAATATATATATATATGTATGTATATACATATATATTGATTTATATATATAGTTTTAAAAAAAATGAGAAAAAAACTGCTCTCCGAGAACGCTGACCGCAAAACGCGAAAGTGGCCGACTTGGTTCGCTCCTGCTAGGTCCCGTGGGCTGCGCCAGCCCCTCCTGCTGAGCTGCAGGGGCCACCTGCGAGACATCTCTTATGGAACCTGAAAGGGGAAAGGGGAAGGGGGGGCATACCTGTGCTTTCCATGTTCAAACCCGCAAAAGGGTTTTGCCGCGTTTGGAGTTGAATGGAATCCGCGAAGATTGCTTCGGGCATGTAGGGCTGAAAGGGTGGCAAGCCCAAATTTGTTGTGTAACACCCCCATGTCAAAGAGAGAGGGAAAGAGAGAGAGAGAAAGAGATTTAAATAAACAAGAAAGAGAGAGCCAGAGAGCGCCAGAGCGGAAAAGCGACAGAGCGAGAGACCGAGAGAGCGTAAGAGAGAGAGAGAGAGGGCAAGAGAGAGAAAGCGAGAGAGACACGAGAGAGAGCGAGAGCAGGATACCCTTGAGACCGGTGGTTTGCAAGGCAAGGAACACCTTTGCCGCAAACAAGCATTTGATCTTCAACTCGTTTCGACACATCCCCTAACAACAACCCGTGAGGAGCATCAGCCATCAACATGGTTCAAGCATGGCAATCAAAATGATGCGGGAATCCGGCATCCGAGAATGCCCCAACCGCAGTACTGAACCCCACAAAATGGAAACACCTCCGAGTTGACTGCGCCTGGCCGGATTCCGTCCAAGCCATTTGCGGCTCGTCTGCCTGGCAATTCAGAGCTCATGGCAGGTCAAGCTAGACCAATTCCGGCTGTAATGTCAGCCCTCCAAGATCCAAGAAGGGGTTCCAGGTTTTGACACCAGTCAACATGATCCAGGCATTGAAAGGGACCTGGAATAATCAGAAGGAGACCAATTCCGGCTGTAATGTCAGCCCTCCAAGAAGGGGTTCCAGGTTTTGACACCAGTCAACATGATCCAGGCATTGAAAGGGACCTGGAATAATCAGAAGGGCACCTTCCGTCACCAGACTCGGGCCTTTTGCTAGGAATCAGCCCCTGAAATTCTTTGACGGTAGTCTTGACAGAGTCGAAATACTGTGGTGAGGCAAATGAGTGTGACTTGTTTCAGAAGTTAGATCCAGGTACAAGTATGTCCACCAACCATTTTGGGAGTTCCCCATTCAAGTTCATAGACAAGGGGCTACAAAGATGCCGTGTCATGATCATATGGTTCAGGGAATCGGATGAACAGTTCCCACCACCCATCGAACGTCTAATCTTTCAGGTGCTGCTCCAGAAACAGCGGATGTTCGCCAACTGATTTGCACAAAAAAACTGGGCCCCTCCAGTTTGATCGAAAGGGCAACTCTGAACCATTTGGACATGCTCATGGTCGCCAAAAGCTAGGCCTTGCTGTTGGCAGGGCCCTTGAGGCTTCGTGATTGACCTAAGGCGAACGGCACTCAATCGATGCCGAAGTGCAGATGGGAGCCTTCCTGAATTTGCTTTCCACCGCCCCAAAACAGGGCTCCTTACAATTCCCCTTATCAGCTGGTAAAGGTGATGCTTGAATTGGCCCAGATGCATCTTTAAGAAACCCTGATGTTTGAAAGACGTTCCACCAGGATCTTTGAGCCGCGGATTGATCCCTGATCAGGAGGTTGCCGGGGGCTCCAAATTCCCAACAAAGGGAAACCACAATTGGACATGGTGTCCACGGGTCGCAACAAACCTCCCCCAGCCAACCATTTTACAGGGGTGGGGCCGGTGGGGAAACGCGTTGGTTGTAATTCTCCGTTACGGCCAGAGACGTGAGGTGCAGCCAAACAAGCCTCCACATTGAACAATCTACCGAGTGCCCCCAAATCCACTGGAGGATGGGGGAGAAAAGGATGAGATGATCCTATGCAGCGACCCTTGGAAATCACCCGGCATGTGTGCCAGCCTCAGACTAGAAAAGAGACTCACAAAAACCATTTTTGCACACCTCCGTCCAGAAGGTCGACGCCAACTGGCTGGGCACCGGCAACTTTAGTTGGGGTTCAGATTTGAGATTGCCAGCTGGTTTTCTCTCGGTCTACTTTTGAAACAGACCAAATGGAGGGTAGATGTGTGTTTACCCGTTGCTAAACGGGTCTGGGGCTCAGGACTTGTTTGCGAGACGTGTCGGTGCTGCAGCAAGAGTCCGCAAGCGTTCACAAACGTTCACAGTGTGTGGAGAAAGTTGCCGTGCGGTTGGGATTCCTGCGACGCGCTAGAAAAAGAATCCCAATTGCTACCAAATCTGATCTAATTGCCAGCCCTAGGTCCAAGTCCAAGTGAGGCTAACTGAGGCTGGTGATGCTAGGCATCCCAGATTTCAGCACCAAGCCCCCTGCTGCCTTGATGTGCGGAAGACAGAGACTGCAGCAAGCTTGGCCCGGACACCTGAGGCAGTCGGGTTCGTGAACTTCTTGCAGATCACTGTGTGAGCTTCAACTGGACAGTCAATCTTCCTTGTGTCCAACGACATGAGACATTGCTTGACCGTTGCTCAAACCAACTTGCAAGCTTCAACTCAGGGCTGTCCAATACCCCCGAAATCCAAGCAAGATGTCCCAAACAACACAAGGTATGGCCGTCCAGCCGCTGCGCACGGGACACCGAATACCGAATAAACACACCAACGGTCGCCTTTGATCCACGAACGGTTCGCATGGGGTTAGAGTGGGCCAGACCTGAGGTTCGCCAGAAAAAGTGTCAGCCGTTTGGGGCACGAAATAGCAAGAAAGAAGTGGAGGGCGGACAAATTCGCCTTTGAGCAAACGGGTCCAATAAACGCTCAAAGCTGGCACAGAAGGTTACCTTTAACGTGGCCCCAAAAGGGCCCAAGAGGAGGCCCAATCCAAAAGCCCCTCCCCCCCATCCTCCTCACATCCTTCCCCCACCCCATGCCTCATTGGTGTCAGTCTGAGCCTATGATGCTTGCAGTGCAAGCGGACACGACACTCGCGCAGCGCATGCGGGCACCATCACACGGACCTGCCTGGCCCCCGTCGAACTTGCCTTGGGATCGCTTCGGCTCAGATGGCGTGGCCAGGCCCAAAGGGACGACTCCGTAACCCAAACCAACGGACCATGCAAGATCGAACATGACTGGTTCGCGACTGAAGTCCCCCTATCCGTTACCGTCGCCTGGGCAAGCCAGAATGCTGCCTTTCCCGAGCCGCGGAACTAAGTTCCCAGGGTTCCCATTTTGGAGCAACCCCCAATACGCAGGGGTTGGTATTTTTGAGACCAACTACCGGAACTGGCGCATCTGGGCCAGTTGCTACAGGACGTGCTGGCTCCACAGCCCATGGCGCCTCGACGCAATTTGTCAGTGCTGGCACAAAGGCACGGTGGACCATCCTCGCAACTTCTTTGTCATGTCGAAGGGAGTTCTCTTAAAGGGCCACTACCCCAGCCCTCGGCGCCTTAGCTGCTCAAAAGCAGATGTCATCACAGGCTGAGCCAACAGCCACAGGAAGCACAGCGAGGCGAGCAAGCGAGCAAGCGAGCAAGCTTCTGCAGGAGCATGATACATTCACATGGCAGCGGTTCAAAACAATGCACCAGGCCCTGCCAGGCACCTCTGTTCAAACATGTTTCAGGTCCCGTTGGAAAAGCCATCAACCTTGGAACTGCACTCCTGGTTAACATGGAACCCAAAAAAGGGATCTCCTTGCTCGGGCTGAGGGCTTTCCAACAGGTTCAGATTGCGCTCAAATTGCCGGCGAAAAGGACTGTTCTGCCAGCTGTGGTGCGGATCTTTGCTCGGGTTGGGCTGGCAGCACAACTGCGTGGCGGGCGCTGCATAAGACTTCACTCGGGCCGGGCGGCGAGGCCGAGGGAGGAGCTCGGGACGTGTGGAGGAAAGAGGCATTTACAAAATTACGGTGCCAGGCGGACGGCTACAAGGAGAATGGCCAGGCGGAGAAGGTCAAGGTGATTGCCCCGGTTGCTGCAATGTCCACGTCTTCGGGGGGCTACTGGGTTTGGAGCTAGGTGGACGGCAGGTTTTCTCTCCAAAACACATGTGTGTTTCGCCGGAGGAGAAAGGAATGAGCTGCAGGTTAAGCTCAGCAGGTGAAGGTTGAGGACGCGGACCGCCTGGAGGAGGAGCGGTGAGTCAGCAAGGCAGTGGGGGCACACAGGAGGCGAGGAATGAGCTGGTCGATGACCAAGCACTGAAGGCAGTGCGCTCGGTGCTGAGTAGCACGATCGACACCCCGCAGGTCCTGGAGTTTGTGCCTTCAAAGGTCCTGCACCGGACGGGCGGAAGGTTAAAATCGTGTGGCAATCTTGCCTCCGGGGTGCAGGACACCTACGCATCGGCAGGAAGGGTTGGTCTGGCGGCGACAGACATTGGAACCAGGGAGATGTTGGCGATCTTCAGGGAGCACGGGCTGGCGGCCAGTGATGAGGTCTGGATCATAGACAAGGCGATCTACGTCCTCAGGGTGCACAGGGATGGCACTCCCGAGAAGATGGCCTGAACGTGGAAGGACCAGAACGAGGTGGAGCCGAATTTCTGGAGTGTTGGTGCGAGGATCGGCGGCATCGATCTGATTGACGGAGGACATGGGCTTCACGTCCATCTACGTGGACAACGTGCTCATAGCCGTGGAGCTGTGATGGCGGGAGGAACCGGTGAGGATTGGTGGCTTTGAGGTACGCGCACCGAGCGCCTACGCAAAGGAGCTTGTGGACAAGGGTGTGAAGGAGAAGAAGGTGCAGGCCCTGAGAGGACGAGGAACCGGATGAGGCCAAACTCAAGGAGGCGCAGGCCCTCACTGGAAGCCTGCTCTTGTTAGCCACAAAGACCAGGCCGACTTGATGGCGGGTGACAATGACAAACATGAAGAGCCCCAAGCAGGTGGTATGTGAACGCCACGCACGAGGGAGTCGGGATCGCGAGGGACCACCTCAGTGCCAGCGGGGCATCCTTGTCTACTTTGCAGGCTTGCGGATCGTCTGGGAGACGACGAAGCAGCCATTTGTGGACTGTCGTTGGTGGTGAGGAGAGCCTTGGGAAGCAGCTCACCCAGAAGAGGATCTATGGCAAGAACATGCTGACCGAGGACCGGCGACGATGGGCCTTGGAGGATGGATGGTTGCTCACCCTTTCGGAGGGGAAGCAGTTGGTGGCGGACGGCGCTGCATGGCAGACTTTCGAGCGCTTCCGGGAGGACTTGGGCTTGCCAGTGATCAAGAAGTTGAAGAAGAAGGCCGCCAGCAAGGAGGTCATGACTGGCAGTGGCGACGCGACGATGAAGCTGTTGGACAGGGTGCGGATTTGGTGGGCAAAGCTAGTGGACGAGGTGCATGCGCTCACTGCCTTTTGTTTGGTGGTGATTGGCGCGCTGTGGGTCTTGGAGCAGGCCACGAGCATACTATTCGTACTGACGGTGGGTGCGAAAAGGCTGAAACTGGCGGGACCAAAGCTGGTGCTCAGGAACAACCTGTTGGTGGTGGAGGTTCGTGCCACGGCAGCCGCCTTCGGTGTGGACGCCGGCAACGTGGCTTGGGGCAGCACCTTGGCCGAACACGTGGCTTCGGCCTTCTGTTCCTGGGCCGATAACTCCATCGGTAGAGCCGAGCACGCCAAAGCACGCAGCGCAACAACGCAAGCACGACGTCCTCAAGCGCCTCAGTCAGGCGATGGAGGAGATTTGGCTCGCTCGCCATGGCAGGGCGCCTACATGGGCACGCACCACACCGCTGCATGGTAATGCGCACTGACTGGCACTTGCACTTGGCAGCAAAGCAAATAGCATGAGAGCAACCAGTGCAGCCACGCACAGAAGGCGTCCTTGGCGCTTTCCAGACGGTTTACACCACGCGGCTACATTGCTACATCACCTAGCGTGTCGGCAGCCAATGTCATTTAAGCCCTCCTTCCTCTCCCTCTTCTCAATGCCCCCGTGAAAGCGCTTGGCGCTGTGGCTACAACATGAATAACATTATCGTTTTGCCATCGTTTTGCTCAGCTGCCAACTGGCTGGCTGCTTCTCAACAAGCTGTGCCAGAACATGCACGAGAGCGCATGCAGGGCAAGATGCACGACAGGACACGATGCACGACTGCAAGATGCACGACAGCACGCGCAGACCAAGATGCACAGGAGGACGTGCTCTGTTCCGATGACAAATAACTGAGGACTTTTACGCTGTTGGATTTGTGTGCGTTTTTTGACTTTGTGTGTTTTTTTCGGAGACCGGCGTGGTCGATGTTGAAAACTGTGGGCCTTTTGCGATTTTGGATTGACACTCTGCGGGGATCGGAGCGGTCGATTGTCAAACAAACAACTGAGGACTTGTTACAATTTTGGATTTTTGTGTGCGAGACCCTCTGCCGGGATCGGAGCGGTCGATGTCGACGATGTTGGACGGGATCGGCGTTGTCGATGTCAAAAAACTGTGGACTTCTTACGATTTCTGATCGGCGTGGTCGATGTGCCGAAACTGAAGACTTGTTACGGTTTCTGCGGTTCGCGCGCGATCCTCTGCGGGGATCAGCGTGGTCGATCGCACAAAATGCTAGTTTGCGCGCCTGCTCTTGGAAGCGAGCAACCCCGGGCTCGAACTGGTCTCCGCGGCTTCTAAGATAGAAAGTCAGCAGCAAGAAAGTAACTCGCAAAGTGCACTTTCACAGCTCCGGCTGGAAGGTCGAAAAGTAGCACGCGCAACTTCAAGTACCAAAGCAACACGCGACTCCGGCTGGAAGATCGCAACTTGTAAGTAGGACATCGTTGCGCAAAGTACACTTCCAGAAGGCTTCGGCTGGCAAATTCGCAGCTTTTGCCTGTACGCAAGTGTTACAGGTCCGGGTCGACAATTGGACTCACGCCGAAAAGTTTGTGGTCAGCGCTGCCCGCAGAGAACTTGCTCAGAGAACTTGCTCATAGAAACTTGTTCCGAGCTTGCGCAGCGGCAGTCTGCGTCTGCAGCTCACCCATGAAAAGGGAAGCAAGCACACATGCGTGAAATCGACATTCTTGAAGGGGTCTGGAGGAAACTGAGGAACCTCAGAGGCGTGGCCTTGAAGACATTCAAGACGCATGGGCAGAGATTCCGGCGAATACCTAGTTTTTTTGGGGGAGGCAAGTTAGGAGGTGTGAGGTTGGCCGGCCGTTTCGCCATTCCCCTGTTTAGGCGGCGCCGCGTCGCCTCCGCCAAAAAGCCCACGCCTATTGCGGGGAGGTTGGCCGGCCTTAGCCTCGCGCCGCGCCGCGAGGAGGTCAAGGTGATATGGCGGCGGCAGTGGTACGTAGCCCAAGGTCCAGCACGGGGATCCTAGACGGCTTACAACAAGTGGCAAACCCTGTCCAACCAAGCGCACGCAGTACTTTTCTTCTTTCAAGTCTTCACGGCCGCAGCAAGGGCAGCAATCATCTTGGCCTGTCGAGCAAAATGTGGGCAGGAAACCAAGGCACAACAAGCCCCCCCTTGCCTGAAAGGTTTTCCCAATTGCTCCCATTGCGCACAGCAATAAGGACGTGTTTGCAAGATGTGTCGAGGTGTTCGTCCGCAAGCGTCCGCAAGCGTCCGCATTTGGAAGACCCGTTGGGATTCTGCAAAGTACGACGTTCTAATGAATTTTGAAGCGCTGATGTCGTTGCGCCTTGCGTGAGTCATGTGTTTTGCAATGGTGCATGCGCAGTGTTTTGGAAGGCCGCTTTGAGGCGTCTTGCTTGGCAGGCGCGCGCTCAAGCGTTTGCGCGTGCGCCCTGTTTCAATTGGCTCGTTTTTGCAAGCTTGAAAAATGTCAAAATCGTTCGAAATCATTCGGGCGCAGCCCCCTCCTAATTTTGGACGCTCACCGTAAACAGGTTTCGCGACAGCCCTTGTGTCTCTCTGTGTGGCTCTGTCTGTCTCTCTATCTCTCTGTCTCTCTATCTCTCTGTCTCTCTGTCTCTCTTTCTGTCTCTCTCTCTCTCTCTCGTTCCCTCTCTCTCTCTCTCCCTCTCTCTCTCTCTCTCTCTGTCTCGCTCTCTCTCTCGCTCTCTCTCTACATGGTACTTGGTAGGCTTGGTACTTGGTAGGCTTGGTACTTTGGGGGGCTTCGTACTTGGTGCTTGGTAGGCTTGGTACTTGGTAGGCTTGGTACTTTGTGGGCTTGGTGCTTGGTAGACTTGGTACTTGGTAGGCTTGGTACTTGGTGGGCTTGGTACTTGGTAGACTTGGTACTTGGTAGGCTTGGTACTTGGTGGGCTTGGTACTTGGTACTTGGTAGGCTTGGTACTTGGTAGGCTTCAGCAGTTTCGATAACCTTCCTCTCAAGCGCGCACGTGCGACAGTGAGGTCAGAGCGTCTCTCCTTGGAAACAGAAAGTAGTCAAAAAGTGATGTGTAAACCAACATGAACATAAAAGCACACCTGGTAGAGAAAGCCCTGACAAGCCTCCCCCCATTATAACCACAAAGCCCATGTTCCGCGGCCTCAACCGTCTTGTGAAAGGCCACCTCGCACCATCAAAGCAGAGCATTGACTCGTTCAGCGTGGACAAAGGGGGGCCGTTGACATGTTGCTCAAACTGAGGGGTTGTTGATCCTGTGTCCAAATGCTGGCCCCGTCGAAATGGTTGTTTTTGATCACAGTCGCTTTCAAGATTGGTCATAGACCCAACCTACTCCCGGGTTGTATCCCTGCTTTTGCTCAAAAAAATCGCGGTCACTGACATCCCACTCATCCCGCCATTCCCCTCAAATTCTGCCGTGACCTGTTTGCTTTTTTGTTAGGCGAAGCTGCCTGGATCTGCGGCCCGAAGCCGCTCACCACGGCAGCACAGTACCTGGCCCACGTGGTGCCATCCAGGGCTAACTAGAAAATGATAAGTTATGCGTGTTTATTGTAACCTATATATGTATATGTGTGCGCGTGCACACGCTGTACGTGCACATGTGATCAGATTAGTACACACACACCCCTTTCCTCCTGGCGGCCTGACTCTCTCTGTCTGTGTGTGTGCGTGTGTCTCTGTCTGCGTGTGCTCTGTGTGTGCGTGTCTCTGTGTGCGTGTGTGCGTGTGTGCGTGTGTGCGTGTGTGCGTGTGTGCGTGTGTGCGTGTGTGCGTGTGTGCGTGTGTGCGTGTGTGCGTGTGTGCGTGTGTGCGTGTGTGCGTGTGTGCGTGTGTGCGTGTGTGCGTGTGTGCGTGTGCGCGTGTGTGCGCGCGCGCGCGTGCGCGCGCGTGCGCGTGCGCGTGCGCGTGCGCGTGCGCGTTCGCGTGGGCGTGGGCGCGGGCGTGTGCGTGCGCGTGCGCGTGCGCGTGTGCGTGTGCGTGTGCGTGTGCGTGTGCGTGTGCGTGTGCGTGTGCGTGTGCGTGTGCGTGTGCGTGGGCGTTGGCGTGTGCGTGGGCGTGGGCGTGCGCGTGCGCGGGCGTGTGCGTGCGCGTGTGCGTGTGCGTGTGCGTGTGCGTGTGCATGTGCGTGTGCGTGTGCGTGTGCGTGTGCGTGTGCGTGTGCGTAAGCGTGCGCGTGCGCGTGTGCGTCTCTCTGTGTGCGTGTGTGCGTGTCTCTGTGTGCGCGTGCGCGTGTGCGCGTGTGCGCGTGTGTGCGTGTGTGCGTGTGTGCGTGTGTGCGTGTGTGCGTGTGTGCGTGTGTGCGTGTGTGCGTGTGTGCGTGTGTGCGTGTGTGCGTGTGTGCGTGTGTGCGTGTGTGCGTGTGTGCGTGTGTGCGTGTGTGCGTGTGTGCGTGTGTGCGCGTGTGCGCGTGTGTGCGTGTGTGCGTGTGCGTGTGTGCGTGTGCGCGTGTGCGCGTGTGCGCGTGTGCGCGTGTGCGCGTGTGCGCGTGTGCGCGTGTGCGCGTGTGCGCGTGTGCTAGATTGGCTGTTTTTTTTATAGAGAGTTATGGTGTTATCTGAACATCATAAGCAGTTAATAAAGGAATATAAGTATGTGTTAACAAGTTACATGTAAGTGACAACAATATATAAGTATGCATAAAATATACACAGGATTAAAAGGAGTAAATAAAAAGAAGAGTTTTTAAGCTAACTCGGTATACGGTATAAGATAAACACTTTCGCTAACTAGTTATATTTTTGTGTAAAAAAATAATAAAAAAAATACACCAGGGCAACACTTGTGTTCAAGGTGAATGTATATGTAGCCCAAGCTGAAACAAAAACAAATTTCTGTTCGGGATGTAACATTTTTTTATTCTGCCCACACGATTTCTCTTTTTGGATGGAAAGTCGTCCTGCTATTCTACAAAATGATTATAATGTTTTCTTGCAGTGCCAGAAAGGAGTCATAGGCATAGCCGAAATGTATTGATCCTTTTTTGTTTTTTAGCCACGAAGGATGAAAATTGAAAACGAAATGATCGATAAGCATTTTCCATTCTTCACCAAGACAGCATGTGGAGCCATGTGGCTGTCCCAGGCTTTGTTTCCATCTTGCATTGCATATTTTGCTGCCAGGGACCAGAAGCAAGCCCCTGCAACTCACAGCCCCACTGAAGGCACAGGCCAGCCATGGTTACCATAAGCCAGAAGGTGGTGCTCCAATACCGAGACGAGCGAGCAGTCACCAGACCCAATGACTACATTTTGGTAGGGCCCACCAATGGCAAGTCTTACTTGCGGGTGAAGGCAACCTGTCAATCCAGGAACAGCGATGGTGACCACTTCCAGCATGGCGATGCGGGATGCTTTCCTCTTCTTGGGTGGCGTCGATGGATTTGCAGGGCCATCGTCGAACAGCTGGGCCTGCTCTCCATCGTCTGGCGCGTCTGGGTCGCGCACGTGGTCCAACTGATGGTTTCTGGCCTGGACCAGTTCCCGCAGGCCCAGGTAGGTTCCATTTGAGTGGAAGTGTTGATCCATGGACGCAGGCCGAGAAGCACCGACCTGGCTGTCGAGCTGGAAGCCACCCAACTGGAGGCTGTCATCATCCACTTGCGAGAGGACTCGGCCCAGGCCACCCAGCAAAGCAAGCGACCATATGTGAAGAAAACAAAGGCATGAACACCATGCCAGACTCTATAGACTGCAGCGGCTGCTCCCAGAAGAAAAATGCATCGCGTGCAGTCGTGTGCTTCCGAGCCCCGTCTGGCTGTTCCATGCAGCGCCCAGTTGTATCACGTTTTTAGGGTCTCGGGTTTAAAGTCGATGTCGTGAAGGAAGAAAGCCGTCTGTGGTCCCAAGAGCTTGTATACGTCCTGCCAGAACCAGAAGGCGGTCCAAGAGGTGGAAGCCATCTTGCATCCAAGCAGGGTGTGAACAACAAAGTGGAGGCCGTGCTCCAGCTTCTCCGAGCCCATGGATCCCAACTTCTGTGCCACCCGGCTAACAGAGCTGGGGGCATGGTGGGGTACCATGATTGCTGGCAGAAAGGATGCCAAATGATCGCCGTAGGCTTCAAGCGATCCATTCTGGACGGCACGACCACATGCTGCCAGCTCGCCACCCAGGAGGAGAAGCGTGGTGCCCAGCTGGCCGCCAACCAGGAGCTGGTGAGCAACTCCAACGGCCACTTAGCACCACTGACTGGCCAAGAGGGCCACTCGACTTTCTGTCATTCCCACATGTATATGAACACCCACGTCGTGCCAAACGTAAAATATAAGTATATTCTTGCCTGCCAGGTTTCCTCACCCTGTCGGCCAGCCACACCATCGCCTTCCTGCGATGCCTCCAGTACGGCATCGAGGGGCCAGAGGGTACCCACGCCATAGTGCAGAAGGATAAGGACCCCACGCAGGAGACGATCCAGAAAGGCTGGACGTGGTGCGTCATCTCGGCCCAGGTGGAGGAGGCCATGCCACACCTGCCATCCTTCATCGAGCTTGCCATGAACAGCACCAATGCCATCATGAAGCAAGCCAACGAGCTGGAGGTAGCACTCCAGCTGGCCACAGCTTTCGACCAAGGCCTCACCATGCAGCAGGCGATCGGGAAGGTAAGCCAGGCCAGCACCAGCTGCCAAAGATCTATCCCCAGCATTGCCATGTTTGTGCAGAAGTTTGGAGGCGGGTCGCCAGGCTTTCCATTTTTACACTTTTTGAATGGCTTCTCCAAATCCTTCAATGCCAGTTTGCAGATTGGCACAGAGACCATGCAACTGCTTTCCACTTTGGACTTCCGTGTGGCCACACAGATCTATCCAATGAAACGCATCAGTCTGTGGGCTACCATGCTCACGTCCCCAAAGTCGCAGGATGGCTTTGCCAAGATCTTGACCCAGTCAGACATCCAGCGACTGAAAACGAGCCTGCAGTCCAGCAGGCAGAAGCCATGCTTCAGGACGCTTGGAGAGTCCAGCAGCAGATGAAGGCCATGAAGGCCAGGCCAGAAGCTGTGCTCCAGAAAGCTTTCGGCCGGATGGCAGTGCGAACCACCCTCTTCCTCTGCTCCAAGCAGAAGCAGGGAAGGGAGGCCAAGCAGTGGTCCAGCTTGGAAGAAATCCTCCAAGCTTTCACCAACGAGATCCAAGATTCTGCAGGGACTGCAGCCCAGGCGAAGAAGCCAGAGCCTGCCAGCAGCCAGGGAGTCACCAGCGTGCTGGATGCCAGCCCAAAGGCAATAGCCTTGTTGCAGAATAACCACATGGAGTTGGGCAATATGCAGCTTGCTCGCAGCAATATAAGTGCGGACATATATATATATATATAGACACAGATCTTTTCGGGTTTACGTACAGCGATATACTAGCCTGCCCAGGTACACCAACTCCGCAGACCATGGTCCCAAGGTGTTCGTGCTGGAGTCCATGGACGACTCCCGGGATCCGCATCCCGTGCTTGACCAATAGCCACCATGTTGCCGTCCACGACCAATTGCTTTACAGCACCGAGGAACCATGCGCGAGCTCTTCTTCCCAGCACCAAGCCAAGAAGAAGAAAACCAGCTGAGCCATCTGGGAGTCCATCATGATCCAGAGCATGCCACATGGCATGCAATCACCGACACAGCAGACGATGCTCAAGGAGTTTTCGGACCAAAATCAATCGTGTTGCATCTCAGTTTCCGCGCTTCAGAGACCCAGTAGCTGTTCCATTCGTCGTGTCTGCAGAGCCTCGATGGCTGTTCCAGTGAAAGTGTGCAGTTGCATGCAATGAGCCCATGGCGGCTGTTCTAGGAAGCAATTCCACGCAGTGAGCCCATGTGGCTGTTCCAGGAAGCAGATTTGTCCCAGAGCCACAGTGTAGGCTGACCCATCATGCTACCATCCAAACGAACCACCATGCTGCATGTTTTCACTTTGCGACCCAAGTGCTCAAGCAATCCCACCTGGCTCTCCTCCAGACACAGCCATGGCTCCCAAGACAAAGGCCGCCATGAAGGTTGCCAGCCACAAGGTCCAGAAGAAGCCCAGCGTCGGCGAGGCCCCCAAGAAGAAGCCAGCCATGAGCCAGGACACCATGACGGGCCATTTCCAGGACGCTCCAGACGTCCTCTGGCACTGGCAGATCCGATGCCAGACCAAAGGGCGCCCATCCTCCATTTATTTGAGGAAGGCCAGCCACCACCGTGTTTGCCAGAAATGCCAGGCGCCATGGTTCGGGAGCTTCCCCAAAGGATTGCATCTCCCAAAAGCCATGAGCCCATAGGAGCCCATGCAAGCAGCCAGGAGAAGCTATGTTTGTATGATGGATGGAAAAAAACGTTTGCATGCTTGCAGAGCCCTAGTGGCTGTTCCAGTTGTCTTGTTCCATGCTTTGTTCCCAGAGGCCGCCCAACATGTGGCTGTACCAAGAAGCCAGTTTTCATGTTGCAGTGAGCCCAAAATGTGGCTGTGCCATGTCGCAGAACTACATTTTTTTGTATTACATTGGAACATTGCGACGGTGCTTCCCAGCACCAAAATCATACATTTCGTGGAACTTTCCGTGGCTGTCCCAGCACTAGCATCCCCAGGTTCGCCCAACACACTTTCCTCAGTTGTGTCCGCGTCCCAGCTGCAGCGTTCCAACGATCCCCTCCCCTCTTCGGTGCCAGACCAATCGCAAGCCATGGGCTCCCAGAACAAGGTGATGAAGGCCCACGCCCATGCCCCCCTCAAGGCAATGAATACTGCCACCAAGGCCAAGGCCAAGCCCTTGAAGAAGCCAGTTGCAAGGAGACCAGCCAGGATGGAGCAGCACCAGTCGTCGACCACTGGAACATCACATGCGCGACCAAGGGCTGCCGGAGTGCGATTTTTCTTCGCGCCGCGAAATCTGTCGGTGCTGCATGTGTGGGGCGGCTTGGTGGGACATGTTCCCTGACGGACTCCAGTTGGTGTAGAGGCCCAGAGTGGCCAGACCGGAAGAGAAGCTTGTCTGACGGAAAACATTTTTTGCTGAGCCCAAGCATGTGCGCTGCAGAGCCCCAGTGGCTGTTCAGCCTCGATGGCTGTTCCATGCAGTGAGCCCATGGTGGCTGTTCTAGGAAGAAATTCAACGCAGTGAGCCCATGTGGCTGTTCCAGGAAGCAGATTTGTCCTCCAGAGCCACAGTGTAGGCTGACCCATCATGCTACCATCCAAACGAACAAGGCCGCCATGAAGGTTGCCAGCCACAGGGTCCAGAAGAAGCCCAGCGTCGGCCGTCGGCGAGGCCCCCAAGAAGAAGCCAGCCATGAGCCAGGACACCATGACGGGCCATTTCCAGGACGCTCCAGACGTCCTCTGGCACTGGCAGATCCAATGCCAGACCAAAGGGTGCCCATCCTCCATTTATTTGAGGAAGGCCAGCCACTACCGTGTTTGCCAGAAATGCCAGGCACCATGGTTCGGGAGCTTCCCCAAAGGATTGCATCTCCCAAAAGCCATGAGCCCATAGGAGCCCATGCAAGCAGCCAGGAGGAGCTATGTTTTATGATGGATGGAAAAAAACGTTTGCATGCTTGCAGAGCCCTAGTGGCTGTTCCAGTTGTCTTGTTCCATGCTTTGTTCCCAGAGGCCGTCGAGCCCAACATGTGGCTGTACCAAGAAGCCAGTTTTCATGTTGCAGTGAGCCCAAAATGTGGCTGTACCATGTCGCAGAACTACATTTTTTTTGCATTACATTGGAACATTGCGACGGTGCTTCCCAGCACCAAAATCATACATTCGTCCCAACTCCTTGAGCTATCAATCATGCGCAAGCTGGCGGCTATTGCGCTCTTGGTTTACATTTTCCCAGACCGTAGACATGGCACACACGCTGCCACGCCTTCCATGGATTACCAAGGATCCTGACCATGGCTCCCATGAGCACCCCTCCCTCCAAGCCGCCACCGTCCACGGCAACAATCACAGTCACGACAACCAAGTCCATTTCTGGCCAAACCGAGCCCACTCCAGTGGCTGACAGTGAGCCATGGTACCTAGATTTCTCGGCTCCAGACATAACATATCATTTCGACATCCTCTGGGGCAGATGGCAGGGCAGGCACATATACTTGAGCCAGATTCACCAATAGCATCATCAACCACAGGGGCCCTGTCCTTGAGCATTACATTCGGAGTGTCACCATGGATCCCCGAGACCTAGATGTTTTTGGAAACATATTTGAACAAAAGAAAAGGTCCAACGCAGCTTCATTTTCGTTCTGCATGGGAGCCCATGTGTGGCTGTTCCACAGGGATGTAATGCTGTGCCAGTATGGAGCCCATGTGTGGCTGTTCAAGTAGGGGTTTCGTGTATAGGGTTCTGGATGTTTAGGGTTTTCTAGGCAGCAGCGAGGTTAGGTTGCAGTATTGTCAAGGATCAGGGCGTTTACGGTTAAGGGTCTTTAGGGTTTAGAAAGTTCAGGGTTTCACGTCCAAGGCTCAAGCTGTCCTCCATCAAATGTACACAAGAATTCTAGTCGCAATCGAAGTAGGCACAAGAACAGTCAAGTCTCCAATGACACAAATTAGCCTATATTTTCTGTTCCACACGAATCTCAATGCACATGCTGCAATGACAACTGCAGACTAATCCGAGGAAAAATATCAGATATCTCGTTGGAATTAACGTCTTCACATTAAACAGCAGAGGGTGAGTTTAACATCAACACCACGCAACGTAGATTCAACACAGCTTATTTAAAATATAATGTCCAGAAATTAAATTCAGCAGCTGAATTTAAAATCCAATATATATGAATTAAATTCAGCAGCTGAATTAAAAATCAAAAACATATGAATTAAATTCAGCCGCTGAATTTAAATTCCAAAGTCCCTGGATTAAAACCAGCAGCTGAATTTAGAATTAGGAGGCATTAATAAAAATAATCACGAACGCTTGGACCTAACACCATTTCAAATCAAGTAGCACTCAGCGTCGAGACCGAGCCATGGATATCGACGCCAAGTCGGAGTCGGCCAAATCTGACTCCAACCGCACCATATTTTCTCATATTTCTGGCGAGTTGTCGCCAGGTTCCGTGGCGACCCACGTGGATGGCCAGGAGTGCCCGCTACATGCCGGCGGCCAAGCCGCAGCAGCCACCAGTCAGCACCCCCAAGCCTCCGCGTCCCAGCCAATGCCCAGCTGGTCCAGGGAAGCCCAAGCCATCGAGCCAGATGCGCAGGGAGGACCAGCGATCTGGCGCCTACGAGATCATGACCAGGCTCAGGGTGAGGAACCCTGGCCAGGCTTCTCCAAGCCCAAGCCCAGCCAGAGCAGGAGCCAAGCCTGCCCAGCCAAGCTCCAACCAAGAAGGCGGCGCAACAAACAGCCAAGCCCCAGCCGACCTTGTTCCATTTCCAGCAACCACAACCAGCTATGAGCTTGCAGGCCATGCCTTTCTTGCTACCCAACCCTTTCCATCCACTTCCAATGGTCCATCCTGCTGGTGTCCAGCCCATACTACCACCATGCCCCCACATGATCCCACCACCAGTGGGCCAGCCGCTGGGGCCACAGCTGCCACAGTTCTTCGGCCAGGCAGGCCACAACCATTCCAGCACCCCAGCCAAGGTCATCCGTCCATGCCGATCCAGCAAGTGGCCAACCACCATGGCTGTCCCACCTAACGGCATGAATTGTAGATTTGATACTGGCCAAGCCGCAAACACAGTTTTAGAGTTGGGGTTGAGTATTTTGGCGTTTGAGGGTTGAGGGTCCATGGGCTTAAGGTTTGCTTGGTACATTGTTTAAAACCTTAGTGTTTAAAGTTTCGGGTGTCAGCTTTATAATTCGAATACACCTATATCCCCCACGTTTCTCTCATTTTAATACCACAGCCATCTAGGCCATATAACTACAGCCACAGTGGGCTCCACCACAGCCGGAGCCACAAGGGGCTCTATAATTGTGCACCCACATGCATGGGGCTCTTTCCCCAGCCACGAACGAGGCTCCATCTCAAGCCACTCAAAACTTCACCACTTGTCGCCCAGGCCCATGACCCGCCAGGCTGCGAGAGTATTAAAAAAAAGAGCTTCTTGCAGCAATTGTCAGAGCCCATCGTGGCTGTACCACTTCTTTCAGTGCATGGAGCCCACGAGGCTGTGCGATATATTTGTGGATGTGTCTCCTTTAATATGTTGATTTTTTGTATATGTGCTTCTAAATAAAATCTAACAGAAGTAGTCACATTGTACGTTATGCTTGTTTTCATAAATATAGTAAAATGTTGTAGTAGTAGAGACTTCAGAATGAGGCGTCCATGCCAAGCGTGCGATCTCACATATAGCTATTTTGGCTGGTCCAGAAGCCCACCAGGGTGCGTGAGCCCAGAAGTGGCTGTCCACGATGGCCCAGCACTGGGTCGCTGGCGACCTCACCAGCGAGGTCGACCATCTAGAGAAGCTTTGAAGCCTGGTGCCCAGATCGTGGCAACCATGTGCGACTCCTTGGCCCAGAAGCTCCAAGCTTTCCAGCATTGGAGCACAGAGGCCATCGTGGCCATGCTCGAGAAGATCGACCAGAGCAGTCTGCCAGACGCCTTCAAGGCCAAGCTGACAGCCACTGTGGAGCAGTGCCACAGCAACCACACCACTGGCCACAAGCTCGTTGTCGCGGGCCAGAGAACAGCCTACCTCACACAGGAAGATTGGAACCAGCTGGCCCAAGCAACCAGCCAAGGCGACCAGTTGGCAGTGGTAGCCAAAAAGGCTGGCCCAGCTCGGGCTCCGAAGCCTGAAGGGAAGGAACGATTCACCAAGCGGTGGCCTTGGTTGTCCAGCAGAGCCATGCCAAAGGCAGTCCCGAGATGAGCGCCCACGCCATCCATGCTTTGGTGGTTGATTTTCGCAGCATTTTCGAAGCAGCCAAGCCAGCCTCTGGGCAAAGGACTGAGTTCGTACCCCAACAACCCAACGCTCCTTCTTGCAGAGGGCTTACCCTGGTGAAGGACCAGCTGGACGCTCACCAGAGCTGTCCCACTGGATGAAGAAAGTTGCCATGCGCGGCAACAACAAGCTCCTCCACCAGGAAGCACCCCAAGCTAAAGCTGTCCAAGCTGACGTAAGCGCTGCTGATGTAAACCTCCTGCTGAACGGGCTGCTGGGCCGTTTCGCCCAAGTGCTTCGGCCCGAGCAGCCGCAGATCCATTTCCTGCAGCCTCCCGACCAGAAGTTTGCGAGCCAGGCCAGCGCAGGGCAGCAGCTGGCTTTTCCCTTCTCCACCCACGGGTCTGGCCAGGCACTGCCTTTCGAAAACCCTGAAGGTTCTGCAGGGCACCAGTCGGCTGACCAAGCTGCTTCTTCAGCTACAGTGTCAGCGAAGGCTGCCACTCAGCCAGCCACAGAGGCAACCACTGGAGGAGCCCAGCCTGCTGCCAGCGAGGTGGAGAGAAGCCCCCTCGACGACCTGGAAAGCCAGACTTTCAACCAGTTGAAGAAGAGGAAGGGGAAAAGGCGAGAGCCAGCTGAGCCGGCTGACACCCAGACCAAGCCCAAGCCAAAGATCCAAGCCAAGGCCAAAGCTAAAGGCAAGGCCAAGCCGACACCCAAGGCGAAAGCCAAGGGTAAGCCTGGACCGAAGCCAAAGGCCAAAGCCACTGCCAAGAAGAAGGCCAAAGGCCAGGCTGGGGCTCTTCTCTACGGCTGCCCTCGCTGTCGTGGGAACGTCAAAGGATGTCGCACGTGTAGGTCGCCCACGTACCAAGGAGTGAGACTCCATGGGCGTGAACGGTGGAGAGCCCACATGGCAGCCAGAAAGTGATGCCAAGCACAATGCATGCTGGGGACCAGAGCCATGCAGTAGTAAAAAAGACTCAAGCTGATTGCCCATGGTCTTCGTTGCCGTGCCTGTAGTGGCAGTGTCATGCTTGGATTCTGATTGTCGTGCCTGCGATGGCAGTCCCATGTTGCATGCTTGGCTTTTGCTGGGTAATCCCAGTATGTCCAATCGACCGACCCGTGGACTTTAGCATGCCCATATGCGGCACGTGCACCCACCAGCTGCAAGTGGCTAAACCCTTTATAGCAATAGCTTTATACAATTATCAGCTACAAAATTCGTTCCGAGCCTTAAGCTTGAGCCTTAAGCTTGCAAACGAAAGTACACATCGATGCTTCAACGTTTCATGTGCATATGCACCATAAAGATTCAAAATATTGTAAAGCCAAAACAAACTTGAATGTGTGCTGCACAGACCACCAAGAGAGCCAAATTGAGCAGACTGCTCAAATTCCAAAGCAGACTACCTGCGCATTCCCAAGCTCTCCTCGAAGCCATTGTTAAAGAAATTGAAGCCCATGGGTTGCCAGAAGCCGCCAGCCCGAAGCACCAGCGAGAAGCGAGACAGCAACTGCTGGCCAGCTTCCATGGTGGAGCCTTGGGCCCATTGATCAGGGAAGGCACCTTGACCAAAGCAGATGGAAACCAGGTAAGGGTTCCACACTGCAGCTTCCTGGTCTACCTGTGCTTCTGTCCAAGCACCAGAAATGCCCATCCAGCCCAGAGCGGCCATGGGGATTGACTTTGTATGCAGATGAAATCATACCAGGCAATGTGCTAGGAAGGGCAGAACGCAAGTGCTGGGCACTGTATGCCACCATGGACGACTTCAAGCACCAGCTTTGCCACGAGGACCTCTGGCTCACTATGTGCGTCTGCAGATCCAGTGCGGTGGCTACTTTGGACGCAGGGGTTTCCCAACTGGTCACCATGGTCCTGGAGTCCATCTTTTTGGACCCATTGGTGGAGCCACTGGGTGGGTTCTTGCTTAAGGACCCAAGCGGCAACGCCGCCCAGGACGTGAGGCTCCATTTCCACTGGAGGGTCATGATCTGCGATGGGGCTGCCCACAAGCAGGTGTGGTGCACTAAAAGGCGACGGTGGCACCAAGTTTTGTGCCCTTTGTGCCAACGTCCACAGCTTCGCAGCCAAAGATCACGAGGACCAGGAGGGCCAGTACACCAGCACCACAAGGTACGACCAGTTGAGGCTTGTGACAGACCAGGAGCTCCTTGACAGCTACCAGAGACTGGATGCCAGGAGGGCCACCTGCTCCAAGAAAGACTTCCAGATTTGGCAGCAGGCCACAGGACTCACCGGGTCCAAATTTGCCTTGTTGCTGCACCCCACCTTGAGAGCCAGAGAAGTAATACGACCAGTGAGCCAATTTTGTCACGAGTATATGCGCGGAGTCCTCCAAGGAGTGGCACCAGTTGTGGTGCACCACACCCTGGAGGCTTTCCAGACAGAAGGCTTCCAGGTGTGGGAGTTTCTTCGCCAAGCTTTCCCACACTGGAAGCAGCCAAAAGCCACCAGAGCTGGCAACTTGGAGGCCATCTTCAGCCAAAAGCAAGTCCAAAAGCACAAGAACAACCAGAGGCTCAGCTGCCAAGCCTCAGAGTGCTTGGCCATTTTCGGCCCCATCCGCTTCGTGATCCACACCATCGTGAAGCCACAGGGGATGTGCCCAGGTGCATGTTCAGCCTTCTTGGCCATGGCCACTCTCATCGACCAGATCCACGGAGGAGCCCAAAGTGGAGCTACAACCAGAAGCAGCTTGCTCCAGGCATGCGAGGAAGCCATCCAGTCGTACCAAGCTGCCGGGTTTGGGAAACTGATACCCAAGTGGCATTGGCTCCTCCATATGACTGACATCCTGGAGCGGCTTGGCCACCTGCCCAATTGCTTCGCTCCAGAAAGGAAGCACAAGGGCATTGGCGGCTTAGCCATCAAGCTCCAGAACACCAAGGACTTCGAGACCAACTTGCTCCAACAAGTCCTGGCCAAGGAGATAGCAGGCCTGTTTCCAGAAACTGTCGTTTTCTTGAAGTCCAGGCCAGCTACGCCCAAAGAGCTGGCGATGTTGGCCCAGTTTGTCCAAGGCCAGCTGCAGTCGGCAAAGCTAGCCAGCTGCCTTCGCTTGGCCCATGGTGCCCAGGTCCATGGAGGCGATGTGGTCGCTTATGGAACCAGCCAAAGCTGGCAAGTGGCCCAGGTGCTGTTCCATGTGGAGCTCTTGCAAGAGAAAGCGACCATGGTCCAGGTCTGGGACCACGTGAAAAAGTTGGACCAGCAGCATGCCACATGCCGGGTCTCGGCACTCCAAGGGTTGATTCCAGCTTCGACAATCATTTGCCCATTGGTCTTTTCCTTGCGAGGCCAAGGCGAAGCCAAAGTCTTGCTGCCATGCCAACTGTACTCTGCTGCTTGACCAATAAAAAAGAGCCCCACCATTCTCGGAGGCCTTTAAGGCTGTTCCAGTTTGTCAAGTTTCGTAGAGCCTCCTTATAGCTGTTGCAGTCCAGTCCTTGCTGCATGAAGCCTTCGGGCTGTTCCCATTGCATGCGCAGCCAATTGGCTATCCCATGCGGGTTTGAACATGAGCTTTCCTTTCTGAAACACAAAGCTGGAAGTGAATTTTTGGCTTGTGAAGCATTTGTGGGATCCACAAAAATCTTTACACGCCTTAAATACACAATACATCCTACAACGAAAAGTATGTGAAATCAAAAGCCAGATAAATAGTTATAACTAGTTAGAACGAATTGCGATAAGTCTAGTTAACTTGTTATATTATGAATCTTAATTCTACATAACTAACATAACTCTCTATAAAAAACAGCCAATCCAAGTGCGCGTGTGCGCGTGTGCGCGTGTGCGCGCGTGTGCGCGTGTGCGTGTGTGCGTGTGTGCGCGTGTGTGGGTGTGTGGGTGTGTGGGTGTGTGGGTGTGTGGGTGTGTGGGTGTGTGGGTGTGTGTGTGTGTGCGCGCATGCGCGCGTGCGCGCGTGCGCGCGTGCGCGCGTGCGCGCGTGCGCGCGTGTGCGTGTGCGTGTGCGTGTGCGTGTGCGCGTGCGCGTGCGCGTGTGTGCGTGTGTCGCGCGCGGGCGCGTGGGCGCGTGGGCGCGTGGGCGCGTGGGCGCGTGGGCGCGTTGGGGGCGTGGGCGCGGGGGGGCGGGCGCGTGGGCGCGTGGGCGCGTGGCGCGGGGTCGCGCGGGCACGGGCGTGCGTGCGTGGGCGCGTGCGTGGGCGCGTGCGTGGGCGCGTGGGCGCGTGCGCGCGTGCGTGCGTGCGTGCGTGCGTGCGTGCGTGCGTGCGTGCGTGCGTGCGTGCGTGGGTGGGTGGGTGGGTGGGTGGGTGGGTGGGTGGGTGGGTGGGTGGGTGTGTGTGTGTGTGTCTGTGTGTTTTCGTGTCGTGCGTGCATGTGTCTGTGCGTATGTCTCTGTGTGTGTGTATATATAAGTGTGTCTGCGTGCGTGAGTGCGTGAGTGCGTGAGTGCGTGCGTGCGTGCGTGCGTGGGTGCGTGGGTGAAGAAGTGAGTGGGTGGGTGGGCGGGCGCATGGGTGCATGGGTGCATGGGTGCATGGGTGCATGGGTGCATGGGTGCATGGGTGCAGTGCATGGGGGCGGCAGCGTGGGTGGGGGGGGCGGGGGAGCGTGGGTGGGGGGGGGGGCGGGCGGGGCGGGGGGGCGGGGCGGGGCGGGGCGGGGGGGGCGGGGCGGGGCGGGGCGGGGCGGGGCGGGGCGGGCTTGCGGGAAAATTGCGAACTCGTGAAATGAGCCGTTTGACTTCCACCAGTGGGGGGCCAACTCGCAACACGTTGATGGTTCCAGAAATAACTGCCGGATTTTTTCGAACTCTGGCATCCTGTCTTTCTTGGACCCCTACAAAGGTACTGCCCGCGTAAACAAACTTGTTGCGGGCCAATTTTGAGCTGGCGCTGTCTGCAGTCATCCAATCCAAAAGAGGTAGCATCACATGTACCGAAAGACTTGCAGAAAAAGCTTGCAGCATATGCCGGACGGTAACCCGTCCGGTTGTGCCCAATTCTGCGCCTCCAGGTCTAAATCGGGCGACTGTGCTGCTAGCGAGAAAAGGTACTGCTGAAACACGCATGCAATGACTGCTCGGAGAACCCCCTGGTTTTCCATACATGGTCACAACAATTGGCAACCTGCAAACATATCATATCCAGGATGCACACATCCCGTAGGCTGGAAAAATCTGCATTTCTCGCGCTGCCCCGAGTTTCAAACTCGAGGTCTAGCCAGCTTGCCATGATGAGGGCTGCGCTGACGATTTTCACCGTTCAGGGGGCTTTGCCTTTGCTGCAGTCATGACTGGACATCCCCAACTTTGGAAACAAGCCCATTTCTTTTGGGGCTGCGATATCCGCAGATTGACTCCCGAACCTGCAGAATCTGGGTTCTCGCTTTCCTCTTGCTGGGAATCACGCACGTCTGAGCGAGACTTTTTTGGAGGAAGGGTGCGACAAAACTGTGTGGATCCTCTATAGGGAGAGCCGGGTGCTTCTTTGCGTCATCCAGCTGTTTCTGGAGTTCCCTTCATGCGATCCTGCGCAGCTTCCAGATGTTCTCGTTTCTACTGCTGCAAACTGCTGACAGACTCAGCCAGCAGTCCCAACTTGTGGGTCGTTTGCTGGTTTTCGTCCAATCCTGGATGGAAGGCGCACTGCCTCGATTTTGCTTCATGGATTTCCCTCGCTCCGCTCGCTGCTGACTCGAAGTTACGTGTCTTCCTCCTGTAGGAGTCTAAGTATGTGTATGTGTTGCGGAATGTCCCAATTCCGGGAGACTGGCCTTTACCTGATAAGAACATGTTGGAAATTGTTGGAACATCCAGTTTCAATACGGCCCGGCCTTGCCAGCATCCAATGGCTGAGGGGTTGATTGAAAAGAAGCCCTGCGTGCCTTGGTGACCCACCTTTCAAACGGTCCCCCGCGCTCTTCTTGCACGAACCTCCCGCTCAACTGGGTGCCTGACACGTCAAAGTATGGAGCCCCCGAAACAGGCCGTTCCTTTGGAAGGGCGCTTCTTGCAAAGGAACCCAAACGGAAACAACTTTTGGCGGGCACCATTTTTGAGACAACCCCCCCCCCCAAAAAAAGAAGGAAAAAAGTCTTGGAAACCCCGCTAACTTTCGGCTCAAAACCTGATCCGCACCTGCGCCAGTCGCTGGGGTGTGGCAAGGGCGGTGGCTCATCAGCCTGGCTGATGTCTCACGCTTGTTCCACGGTCAAGGGGGGTCCATTTTGAGACAAGCACAGGACAAGCCGAGGATACATCCTCAAGGAAATTCGCCTCGGCCCCAAAGCGGCCAAGGGCGCTCAGATCTCTCAACCCCCTCCCCGACCAAATTTGCCGCCCCGCCCCCACCCCCACCCCCCCCACCCATGTCGGCTGGCCCAAAATCCTGGCGGGCCTTGAAATTTTCGGGGTTTTTGTCCTGAAAAGCATGACCTCCTGCTGGCCTGTCTCACGTTTCTAAAACTAGGCTCAGGCCCAGCCCAACCAGCAACCCGCCTGCTGGCCAGGCCTGTCAGCCCAGCCCACCCAGCCTCAGGCCCAAGCTTGTCTGAAACAGGCCTAGCCCAACCAGCACGCCCGGCAAGCCCAGCCCGGCGCATCTCAGGGCATGCCAGCCACTAGGCCGGCCAGCGTGCCAAGGTCACGTTTGTCCAACGTGTCTGAGACTGGCCTCAGGCCAACAACCAGTCTCACGTGTCTGAGACTGGTCTCAACGCGTCTGGCCCCAAGTCAGCAGGCCCAGCCTTCGGCGCGACTAGCCTCAGCCTGCTGGCGTGTCTTACGTGTCTGCACCTGGCCTCAGGCCCAGCCCAGCCAGCAACTCGCCACCCAGGCCCACGCCCAAGCACAGCTCAGCCCAGCCCGCCCAGCCCAACCAGCAGCGTAGGCCCCGGCGCATCTCAGGGCATGCCAGCCGCTCAGCCCAGCGTGCCAAGGTCAGGTTTGTCTAACGTGTCTGAGACTGGCCTCAGGCCCGCGACGTCTGAGACTGGTCTCAAGCTACGCCAGCGACTAAGCCTGTCTGACGTGCCCGGCCCCCCAGTCCGGCTGCCCAAGCAGCTCAGCCCAGGCCGACCAGGCCTTGACCTCCTGCTCGTGTCTGGCCCCAAGTCATCCAGCAGGCCCAGCCCCTTCGGCGCAGTCTGAGACTGGTCTAGGTATGCCAGCCTGAGGCTAGTCTGCGGTCACAAGCTTTCAGTAGGATTCGGACCTTCCCAACACTGGATTTCGGTGTTCCTGACCCTGCCCTCAAACTAGGCTGGGCCGAGGCGGGCAGCGCGAAGCGTTTACAATTAATGAGCAACATCCTCTGAGGCACAAAGAAGAGGCCAAGTATCCCGCCTTCTGCGGGGTCGATACAGAAAAACGACCCCTACTTTAAAATTCAGCCCCGCCTTGCTTGCACCAGCGTCTTGACCGGGGATTGGTGGAAGCCAATCTTCAGCAACATCAATTGCAACCCCGTGATCAGACTTGGGGAAGCAATCTAAGGCCATCCTTCCCCCCAGGTTCTATGAACCTTGAGCTCACGACTGCCACCGGCTTGCGGAACTTTCCAATTACCAGAAACGGAAAGGACAAGAAAAGCAAGCCTTGGGCAAGGCCCGCTGCAGAAGCCGAAGCGCCTCCAGCTCCTGCCATGTCCAACGCAAAGGATGAAGCCCAGGGTTTGTGTCTAAGGGCTCTAAATTGGAGCACATCTAAAGCACAAGCCACCAGCCACATGGAACTCCATGCTGCTCGAGGCAAGCAGGAAATGAGGCGAAAGTTGTCTGTTGGATCCGCCCAGATCTGTCTGGGTCCGGCTCGTCGTATGGCCATTTGCCCAAAGATACAGACATGTGTTTTTTGTTACTGGTTTTTTTCCAACTCCCATGTCACGCCCGTAGGTAACCACGGCTATGATGGAATCCAGCTCCTGTTACGCCGCTTGAAAGCACTGTTGTGATTGATTGCTTCCTGCATGAGACACTCACCCCACGCACTTGTGTCTTTTACATGGGGGGCGCCGCAGACCCGTTTAAGTCTCACTGTAAAGGGAGTGGTGGCCCATGAGGAGGCGGGGGGGCTCTGGTGGAGGATGGAGGATCGGAGGCAGATGGCGCAGAAAGGAAGGCTGAGCTGGTGGTGCTGCAGAAGGCAAACGAGGAGGTTGCCAGCCAGAAGTTCCATGACCCCAGAAGAGAAGTAGTCTGATGAGATTCAAAAACCCTTCGCTCGATGAAGGAGGCTGCAAAAGCAGGGAATTCCCACGGGGGAATTCTGGAGGCGTCGCAGCAGGACCGATGGGTGAACAAAATGGAAAACTTCTACATCAAGGCGCGCTGAAGGAAAAGGGTCTTGGAGTTTGAACCAATTCGGCCAATCTTCGTGCTGGGCGGAAGTCGCAGTTGCGGACGTGGACGGGCTCCACCGTTTCTGGAAGGCATTGGGCGTGGATTAGTGAGGGGAAGCGTGAATGAGTGCCACAGGTCAGCCACGGGTGTTGGCGCTGACGCGCCATGCATTTCGCAATGGGGGCACCGCAAACCCCTTGAGCTCATTAGGAACGCCAAGGTTTGCATTCCAAATCATGATAAACAAAAAGGGGCTGGGCCGTCAAAAGTAGCACCTCTTTGGGACCCGTTTTAGATTTTGCTTGCGCGGCCTCAGGTGTTCAAAGCGGGGCCCACGCCCCGCCCGGCACACAGCTCGGTCCTGGCGCGCGGTGAGGACCTCCCCGCTGCTGGGCGGTATCAAACTTTGGCACACCGCCGCAGCACGGATCGCGGCCTCGCTTCGACTCTTGCACGCTTCGTTAGCTGGAGTTGGAAGCTGGACTATATATGCCTTTGAACGGTTGCAGAGATCCGCCAGCTAGACAGTTCTTCAGGGAAGGCTAAAGCGCTGGCACCAAACCGACTGGTTTCAAACAAACCTCTTCTCCTGGCTCGTTCAATAGTTGCAGCCAAATCCACGCCGCGAAACAAAAGCGCGGCGAAGCGCGGCGAAGCGCGGCGCCTGGGGCACCGGGTCCGACAGCGTCATGCTACATCGGGCGAAGACCTGGCGTTGGGTTCGTTGGGTTGTGAATCAAGGTCCGGTCGGGCAAGCGAGCAGAGCTGAGCAGCATCCTATCACACCAAGAAGGCGCTCGCGCCCTGGCGTCAACTACGCCACTTCAAACAACAAAATGATCGAGGGGCACCCCCAATTCTGAAGCAAACACGCACAAGACGATACACCACTATGAACCACGATTTAACCGCTATAAACCACTTGCTATGTAGCGACAGCAATACCACAAGAAACGACGGAGGCCTACCCAAAGGCGACACCTATCAGCCTGAAAAAACACCCCAACCAAAGCCGAGTCAGATAATATTATTTGTTGTTCGTGCAACCCCGTAAAGCCCATCCAAAGGTGACATGAGTGCTTTTTGAGTGCGCCCTGTTCAGGCCAAGGGAAAATCGAAGGAACGCTCCTCCTCTTCTTGGGCCCCCTACTTCTCGGACGGACATGTCGCGACGCTCAAGCAGTTCTGCGCCCAATAGCCCACAACTCGCAAACCCGCAGACATGAGCAAAGGGTTACACGCAGCGCGCAAACTCTGCCAGGTGGGAAAACTGCAGCCCTGCAAGATCACTGCCCGTTGCAGCGCTCCACTTCACAGCCCAGTCTGCAAATCCAAGCTTTCTCTGCAGCTTGGCGGGTATGAAACCGAGTGATGATGCGCATGTCCGCGTTGTTAGGCACAAAATGAAGCACCCGCCGCAGACTAAATGCTTGGCGCTGGGCATCATGGACACTTCGCCAAGGCAGACTGATTCGCCACACATGCATGGGCTACCTACCCAAACCATAGATCACCACGGAGCAAGCATCCACAGGATGCAAACGACTTGCCGCGTCCACTCGCGCCATCCCGACGACCTGCCGGGCAAGGCTCGCCTCGACACCAGCTTCCACGCGCACAAAAAATCCGGTCTGAGGCTGGGCAGAAAAAAGCCGACTGGACAGTGCATTACAAGCCACCCCAAAATCAAGCTGACCTGGCCTGCCACCAAGCATGAATGTTGTTCTTGATTTGTTCGACTAGTTTGTTGTTTTTACATATGTGTTTCTTGAAGTGTTCTTGATTACATGTGTGATGTTCGCTCAAATGTGATTGGTTTTGTTGGCAGGCAAGGTATTCAGACAAATGGGCGGGGGGGGCACTCGCAACATTGGTATTTTAAAGAACGTGGAATTCCAAACGGACATTAAGCGAATACGATTTTTTTTCTCAGACTTGCTACAGGATGCGGTCTGGATTGCTGATCCGGACTTGGTCGTGATCCTTACTGTGTTGATCCTCAAGCTTGTTGTTCAGGGTTCTGGTTCTTCTTGTCGTTCGATGGAGCGCTGCTGCTCCGTTGTCCGCTGTTGCTTGCCTGTGCTTCCTTCGTGAACTTCGTCGTCGTTGTGTGTTCCTGTTGACGTCGGCGGTGGTGGTAGAGGTGTCCGTCGAACTGTTAGCGACGATGTTGCCATTGGAGAGGATGGCTCTGCCGCTGATGCTGTTGCTTGCTCGCCTGTGCGTGGTGTCTTTGTTGGTGATTCGCCGCCTGCTTGAGTTGTCAACCGTTTATTGTCTCCGGTTTGTGTCGCCGTTGCCGTTGACTGTGCTCGTGGTGCTCGAACGTGGATCACCGTTGATCTTGTCCACGGTGGTGCGTTGACGACGTCGAGAAGTTGCCTGTTTTGCTTTTGTGTCGACGGATCGTCCTTGCTCGGACGACCCTGCCGTAGACGCCGACGAGTGATTCGTCCTTGCCGAGCCAGATTCCGTCGAAGAACCCGTTTTCCAGTGTTGGGAGTTGCTTGGTCGTTGACACCATGGACTGGACCGTTTCTGCGAACTCACAGATTGTTGTGGTTTTCTCTTCCCCACCTGTTGAAGTAGCTTGTGTTGTCATTGCTGTGGGTTGCGCGCCTGTTGAGCAGAAAAGCGTTGTGGCACACAATCCAAAGCACCAGCGGATGGTCCATTTTGATTGTTTGGTTATAGTTTTGCTGAACTTGTGACTTAAGTGTTCGGATCTGTCTGAAAAGTGTTCCGTGCGCCAGCTCTACTGAACCTTGTGACTGCGAGCAGTCTGGTCGGACTGCACACGGCGCAGTCGAACTGTGTTGCGCTGATCCTGCCAGGCTTGATGTCAATTGATGTGAGCACTGGTGTCGTGACTATGTCGTTGAATGCGAAGTCCACTGGGGCTATGGGTCGCTTGCTCTTCTGTGGGTGGTTGTTGGCTCCACGTCTGCTCACGCGTATGGGACACCATTGCGGTATGGAAGATGCGTGAGATTGTATTCGCTGCTTTGCGCTTTGCTGTGGTGTTGGTTGCTCTGGCGCTTTGACTCCTTTGGCTTGTCGTGCTTCCTGTTGTTCCTCATCGCCGTCGAGTTGGTCTTTGTATTATGCTTTCTCTTTGAAGTTGGTTGAACCTGTCCATTCCTTGTTGATGCTCTTCCTTCTTTTGTCCAGTTGTCTTCATGGACGGTTGCTCCATCCAGTTGCGTGTCGCTTGGGACTATCCAAGACCGTCTGTTTGGAAGCACTCGGTCTACTTGGTCCACTTGCTTGCGGAGCAAGTGGACCAAGTGGCCAAGGAAACCAGTTGACGCAGTGGCCTTCAGCGGTTATAGGTCCCCGTTTGCGAGCGCAAGGCAGCGATAGCTTCTCCCTGAAAAACATGAGAGGGACCATCTAAAGCATCTGTTTTCTCGCTTTGGGCTCGCTGGACTGCTGAATGTCTGTGCCCCAGCTCTTTGGCTCTTTCCAGACAAGTGACGTATAGGCCGTATAGGACCAAGAATGGTCCAATGTCCCACAAGACACGACATCGGGTCAAATCATGTGCGTTGTCATGCTTATAAGCTGCAGCCATCAAGGACTCCTGCGCGGAGTCAGCTTCTGGCTTCCGGGCTGCCCGGCACGGGAAGAAGCCCATCCGGCTTGCCAGCAAGCAGCTGCGAGCCGAGCGAATCGCCCAGATGGCACGAAACAATGGGGCATCTGTGGACAAGCCACGCTCTGCCATGCCAGCACAACACCTCCGCAACGCATTGCAATGCCCAAGAGTTTGAGATGGCAAGACACATGCAACCGCCAAGCCGGCCTTCCCTTCATATTCCAAGTCAGGCCACGCAAATGCTCGACATGGATTCAGCTGGCTTACAGGGTGAGAGGTACCTGGCCTCTGTTCCTCACCGGGGCAAAGGCGGCTGGCAAGGGACTGCTGCTCAGAAGCAATCCAAGCGCAGAAATCCTGGGAACATGTGGCAGGGCCCGCCGATTCCCAAAGGTGGGACCTGCGCGACGTTCATCAATTTCAATGGCAAAGCCCGTTCGAGCCACGGGGGCTGAGCTAAGCGCCAGGCCACTTGTTTGCATTGCCGCTCGCCCCGAAAATCCATCAACTTTTCATCGAGATGAAAGCAGCACGAGAGGCCACTGACTGGCGCTGCGTGCCAAAGGCCGGGAGTCAAGAACAGTGCGCTACGCCTGGCCTACGCCTTCCACCCGTCCTCATCGAAGATGCTGGAGAGACCCCCTCTAAAAGTTGAACTCCTGATCAGGCACTGCCGTAACAGACTATTGCGGCCCATTTGGCTCCAGCGGAATCAGCTGAGCGCACAAGCAAAGTTGCTCAAAGGCGATTCCCAGCTACAAACAACGCTGGAAAGCAAGTGGGAAACACTGTGAGCTCCGTTCAAGATTAAAAACTGAAGCGCTCAAACGTGGTCGCTTCAAAGGGGACATCGTTTTTGGTTGCTCATAGATGTACGCGCCTTGTAACCTTCCCTCGTCTGGGGACATGGTGCACTTGCTGCTTGCAACACGCAGCTTCAAGCTCGCGCTGGCGTCAGGATCTCAACGAGCTGGCGCTCGCCGCTAAAGCCGAGTCGGTCAATCTCCATCATCAAGCAACGCATTCTCTCCTTTGGAATTTCATGCCTCAGCTCCGGACATCTGAAAGCAAATCTTGAGGGAGGACTAGATTGGCTTACAGCGCACAGTGCTTCATCATGCTCTGGGACATTTATGTTTGGGCAGGCAGCCACTGTTTGGCGGGACGGGTTCCCTTGGTTATAGTTGCTCCGAAGGAGATTCTGGTCAAGATCAACGGCTTTGCACTTGCGCCTGGTGCTGGAATTGGTGGTGCTCGAGGTCGTGCTCGTTTTCGTGGTCGAGGTGGGCACGGTAATGTTCACCTCCGACAGGTTCTTCTGCGCAGCGAAGGAGTTGTAGAGCTCTCCCAGCGGGGTGAGTGTGCCGTTGGGGGAAACGATGCCTCAAGCATGCAGGGGGCCTGTTGAATTCTCACCCCCCTTCAGGCCGTCCACGATGGGATGCGCCCAGCCTGCTATCTTCTAAGATGCTCTGCACATGTTGCTTTGGGCTTTCAGACAGGGTGCCCCATGTCTGCCTTGGAACTGAAAGTGGTTCAGCACAGCCAGCTTTGGCCGCGGATGCTATCTGAGTCTGAAACAATTCGCCCCTTGGGCAAACTTCCATGCTGTTTGAGGTGCGGAAAACCAGCTATTTGCGCTGCCCACTGAAACACTGGATGGAGCATCCTGGGCGAACCCGTTCCTGCGCCCACAGTCAAATGAAGTCACGGCAAAACCTGCGAGTAAATTGGGTACAACACCAAATCTTTACTGCATTTGGCCTTAACTCGTTCATTTTCACATTGAGCCGCTCAAATGCGTTGGATTTCGTGTGCAATTAGGTTGGTGTGGCTGGCCCTCTGTGGACCAAGAAGCGCTTTTGCTACAAAGCCTGCAGACCCATTGACACACAAATGTTTGCTCATAAGTGCGCGAGAAATGGTAAATGCAAACACATGCACACGCACAGATTGTAGGGCGGAGCTTTGGCTTTGCACACTTTTTGGAATTGCGTCCGAGATGCAGAAATTTGCGCATGCCCGGCACACGCGTTTCAGCAAGAGCTGGCCGAGGCACTGACTGCGTGTCAGGAACGATGAACGTTGTCGTTTCATGCAGCCCTGCTTGACGGGCGGGTTGCTGCCGGGGCTTTCCCATAGGTTTCAGATTGCGGTCTGCATGGAGCTGATTTCAGCATGGCAAGCTCAAGCACCTGGGTGACCTGGGTGGCATGCGTTTGGTTTTGCCGTCAACGTTGTTGTCACAAACCCTGACTGCAGTACAGAAAGGATGCTGCACTGTCGTCTTTAGGAAGGAATCTATCCTATATGGCTGCTGCGTGTGACTGAAGGCAGACGAACGTTGCCGTTCAATGCCTGAAGGTCCCGTTTTGGCGGCACAAACACCCGAAATCTGCGACAAATGTTAACTTACCGTGACGAAGAACACGCACGACTCTTTGCACGTCACAGGGTCACATGCCGGAGAACATGGCCAGCCCCTCAAAGCTGGCAATGGAAACCAAAGCTTTTGAGGCCGCAAAGGGTCGAAAAGCGCGGCGGCAAGATACAGAAGGCAGGCCTGCGCGGCGATAAATGTTGAAAAGCCAGCGCCAAACCGGAAAGAACCTGCCAAGGCATTCAGCACGGTCGGCGCCTACGGGGTTTTCCAAAACGGCCAGCAGTGACACTTCTAAGTGTGCGCCTTGCAGGTTGACTGACTTGCGCCCAATCTCCACCCAAGCGTCTTCCGGCTTTGCAGAACACCCAGCAACCTGTTCCCACAGGCCTTCATTGCTATGAAGGCTCCCACCCTGCCACTGAGGTTGGCAGGCCGCTGGCGGGACGTCAAAATTTGACGTGGCAAACTGCTCAGCAATTTTCTGGCGGCAAGCCCGACAAGGGCATTGTCTGAAGCAATGCAAAAAAAGAACAGCACCAACGCCGGGTTTGCAGATCGGCTGCGGAGCTTGTTTCTCCGTCCATGCAGAATGCACTGCTCTTCTTTGCCACGAAATCTCAGCTTTTTGCAAAGCGTGCTTAGGCTCCTATGGTTAGACGCTGCCTTGCGGAAAAGAAGAATGTTGCAAGCTGAACCATAGTTCCCTCCCAGTTGAAACAAGAGCAGGCAAGTCTCTGCCAGAATGGGCTTCTACAGTAAATTTCCAGTTGCGGACCTGCAAGAGCTTCTCATCTGCAGTCATAGGTCAAAGCTGGCGCTTCTATTTGCAGCATTCCAGGGGCCTGACCAGGTAAGGAGCAGTGAGCGGGTTCCTGCTCAGCAAAGTTTGTCGTTTGCCACGAAATGAAGCTCTGAATGCAGAGACTGAAGAGGGCAGCTCAACGGTATCAAAGAAAGGGCATGTTGATTGCGACATAGGTTGCCGCAATCTGCCCAAAATGCTCAAGGCGACTAGGCCCGCTCACAAATGCATTAACCTCACACGCTTGCCGCAGCGCACCGCGTCAAAGGGCATCAAACAAAAATCCCACCCTTGTGTTTATATGTTATGGTTGCTGCGTGCGAGGAACGCAGATGAACGTTGTCGTTTCATGCCCTTTTTGCAGCACATGCCCTTGAAAGGCTTGGGGCACTACTGCTTGACTGCCAATTTCCAAAGACCGGGGCTTTCCAGCAGGTTTCAGATTGCTGTCTGAACGGAGCTGAGTTCACCATGGCAAACTCAAGCACCTGGCTGGCACGTGGATGGTGTTTGAGACATGTCAGCTCTGGCTCTTTCTTTGGAGGGGCCATCGGCAGCGCTGCTGGAGAGCCATCTGTCTCCAAGTCCTTTCACACAAGTGGCAACGGCTATGAGACAGCTTGAGCTGCAAAACTTGCATCCTCATTGAAAGACTTCTGCTTGGGGCCACTCAAACTTGCGAAGTCCGCTTGTGGCTCGGGGTCAGCTGCAAAGCTGAGCAGGCGGTGACTGCCAAGAGTCAAGGATTCTGCTTCCCAAGCTTGATCAAAAGAAAACAAATTGAATCCTCTGGAAGCCGCCGGGAAAGCAGCTTACCGCGAAGCACATTGCCTGTTGCGAGCTGCGCGCACTGAACTTGATCCGCATTGCCAAACCTAGGGGCCTAGAGTAAAGGCCAAACCGGGAGCATGTCAGCTCGGGCTGACCCGGGTAAATGTCCTTCATTTCGTTGCTCACTATGCTGCTGCGTGGGAAACATCCTCTGCCCCAACATGTGCAACTCCTTCGAAGGGGCCTTCCAGGCGGGCTCTTTTCCACTTCAGCAAGCTCTGCGCACACCGCTTGCTATGTTTGAGCAAGAGTCTACACACAAAGACTTTTGCATTCTTTGGCTCTGCGCGAATCAAGTACTTTGATGGATCGTGATGGGTCGCAATAGGGCACCGTGGGGCCCATTCAAACTGTCATGCCCGAGCCAGCCCTCGGTCGCTGCAGGAGAGGCGTGTCAATTACAGCTTCAGCAGGGCACCCCGCCAAAGGGCTGGCGGTGCTCGTGGCTGCTAGTGCTTGCTGCGCCATCAAGCTGTGGCCAAGCTCTGGCACACCTCTCAGCAGAATGCTCACACCTCTGCGTGGCAAAGGCCGCAGCAACTCTTCAGGCAATGCGCTGACATGCTTACTTCTGCATGAGGTGGCATCATTGCCGGCGCGCGCGTCCCTCTAGCACAGATAGACATCGAGGCGCAAGGACTTGTGGCATGTCTTGTCCCGTTTTTGCCGCGCGCATCACTCCGAGGACTAGAGGAAAAATTGGCGAGCCTGCTGCACAGAAACTAGGCATGAACCTCTGTGACATGTGCTAGACATGCCAGCCGCTCGAGCAATGATGAAGTTCTATGTCTTTCTCTCTCCCTCTCTCACTGTGGACAGCTCAAGCTATGATGTCGGAAAGCGAAGTTGCTGGCGCGGCAACATCTCCATCACGCCCGCCGCCTCCTGCAAGCACGTCAAGCCGACTGGAGTGAATCCTTCACAAAGCGCAGCATGTAAGCATTTCGTTTCTGCGAAGGCCGACTGCCTATCACCACGGCAGCTGCACAAACCCAATCCGGGCCTGGGACATGCAAGGCCCACGAAACGTTGCTCACTGTGCCACTGCTGTGTGGGAACTGGCCTACCGCCTTTGAAGCTTCAGCAAGCTCCGCGGGCACCGCTTGCTATGTTTGAGCAAGAGTCTACAGGCACAAAGACTTGTGCATTCTTTGGCTCTGCGCGAATCAAGTACTTTGATGGATCGTGATGGGTCGCAATAGGGCACCGTGGGGCCCATTCAAACTGTCATGCCCGAGCCAGCCCTCGGTCGCTGCAGGAGAGGCGTGTCAATTACAGCTTCAGCAGGGCACCCCGCCAAAGGGCTGGCGGTGCTCGTGGCTGCTAGTGCTTGCTGCGCCATCAAGCTATGGCCAAGCTCTGGCACACCTCTCAGCAGAATGCTCACACCTCTGCGTGGCAAAGGCCGCAGCAACTCTTCAGATGCCCAATTCCTGGAGTTGGGGCTCCATGGAACAAGGCTCCATGAAATGCCTCGGGCAGCCGCATCTCGTAGCCAAAATGTCAGCCGCCAGACTCAACTGTGTGGGTGGCATACAGGCTTGTGTTCGGCGTGTCACGACTTTCCATCGCTGCTCCGAGACATGGGCGCTGCCACCGTCATTGGCCTGCGTTCGCAAAGAATGAGTAGTAGCTGAGCTATGATGCTCTTGTGCTCTTGCTTTCCTCTGAGCCGAAAGCAACTATGGTGTCCTTAGCCAAATGACCAACGACTGATCCTTACATTCGCCTGAACATTGCAACTTGTAAATGGCAAGGTTTCCCTAAAATCTTGGTGTTGAAAAAGCAAGTTGTCTCAAATGGTCGCAAAAGATACATCCAGCCAACCAATCAAACCAAACCAGCCAACCAGCCAACCAGCCAACCAACCAACCAACCAACCAACCAACCAACCAACCAACCAACCAACCAACCAACCAACAGCCAACCAATCAAACCAAACCAATCAAACCAAACCAGCCAACGAATCAAACCAATCCAACCAACCAATCAAACCAATCGAACCAATCCAACCAACCAAACAAACCAAACCAGCCAACCAATCAAACCAAACCAACCAACCAAATTAAACCAAACCAGCCAACCAACCAAACCAAACCAAACAAACCAACCAATCAAACCAAACCAGCCAACCAATCAAACCAAACCAACCAACCAATCAAACCAAACCAGCCAACCAATCAAACCAAACCAATCAACCAACCAATCAAACCAAACCAGCCAACCAATCAAACCAAACCAACCAACCAATCAAACCAAACCAGCCAACCAATCAAACCAAACCAATCAAACCAAACCAGCCAACCAATCAAACCAATCCAACCAACCAATCAAACCAAACCAACCAACCAATCAAACCAATCCAACCAACCAATCAAACCAAACCAACCAACCAATCAAACCAAACCAACCAACCAATCAAACCAAACCAGCCAACCAATCAAACCAAACCAAACCAACCAATCAATCAAACCAAACCAGCCAACCAACCAAACCAAACCAACCAACCAATCAAACCAATCCAACCAACCAATCAAACCAAACCAGCCAACCGATCAAACCAAACCAACCAACCAATCAAACCAAACCAACCAACCAATCAATCCAACCAACCAATCAAACCAAACCAGCCAACCGATCAAACCAAACCAGCCAACCAATCAAACCAAACCAACCAACCAATCAAACCAAACCAGCCAACCAATCAAACCAAACCAACCAACCAATCAAACCAAACCAGCCAACCAATCAAACCAAACCAATCAAACCAAACCAGCCAACCAATCAAACCAATCCAACCAACCAATCAAACCAAACCAACCAACCAATCAAACCAAACCAGCCAACCGATCAAACCAATCCAACCAACCAACCAAACCAAACCAACCAACCAATCAACCCAACCAACCAATCAAACCAAACCAGCCAACCGATCAAACCAAACCAGCCAACCGATCAAACCAAACCAGCCAACCGATCAAACCAAACCAACCAACCAATCAAACCAAACCAGCCAACCGATCAAACCAATCCAACCAACCAATCAAACCAAACCAGCCAACCGATCAAACCAAACCAACCAACCAATCAAACCAAACCAGCCAACCAATCAAACCAAACCAGCCAACCAATCAAACCAAACGAACCAACCAATCAAACCAAACCAACCAACCAATCAAACCAAGGCTTGAAGGGGCCGCATTTGCATCGCTTGTCTCTCCAGCTTCCTGCTAGAAGATGGGAAAATCTGTGTTGGTCGAGGTAAGCAAAATGACATACACTTGCAAGGGCCAATGTTTTCACACGCTCTGGTGAGAGGGCGTGGGTTCAAGTCGACTCCTAACTGCCAATTCACAAAAGGATCATTCCTCCCGGGCCCCAAGTTGAGCTCTGCAACTACTTAAGAACTTGCAGCCCTGCTAAGCAGCGTTGCTTTGACTTGAGGTCTTGTCTGTTCATGAAGATTCAAGGCTCGGATAAGCCCATACTGTGGGTGCAGCTGCTGGGCTGCCAACAAGTCAACCCCAGACTGTGGGTGGGCGAAATCCATTTCGCACCACCCAAGAAACTATGGTTGAAACCGTCGCGTTTTCGTTTATTTGCAGGGGAAGCAAATCATTCCAGGTTTCTGAACGGTGGTGCGAAATGCGCAACCATCGGCAGTTTATCTTGAGATCCAAGCATGGACGCCTGGTTTGGGTTGCCATGTGATACGTCTGCAGTCATAGCTAGATGGGAATCAACCACAAATCTGCTTTTGGCGCACATTGTGTTGAAATTGCGCAAGGTGCCAACATGACAAAGATTTGTCCCGATCCAAGCAACATCTAGTGGACAAAAACCACTTCGCACCAGTCACCAGCTGGGATGGGATGAAACCCACCCGACTTGAATGCTTGGAAACCTGGCGGCGTTTGACGATCCTTGCACAGACTTCATCGTCCTTGGGTCGAAGAACCCATCGGGATTCAACGATGTTGCGCTGCTGCTCAGGTGTGAGCTGTGTTCCATCGAGTTCGTTGTGCGCAGCTTGTTGCTTCATCTGTTTGACCTCCTTTTTCATTCCGTCTATAACCTTTTGTGGATCCAGACCTTCGGTGTTGGTGACACCTGGCTCCAGAGGGATCTTCTCGTTGGCAACATCCAGTTGGTCTAAGCAGGATGCGGTCTGGATTGTTGATCCGGACTTGGTCGTGATCCTTACTGTGTTGATCCTCAAGCTTGTTGTTCAGGGTTCTGGTTCTGCTTGTCGTTCGATGGAGCGCTGCTGCTCCGTTGTCCGCTGTTGCTTGCCTGTGCTTCCTTCGTGAACTTCGTCGTCGTTGTGTGTTCCTGTTGACGTCGGCGGTGGTGGTAGAGGTGTCCGTCGAACTGTTGGTGACGATGTTGCCATTGGAGGGGATGGCTCTGCCGCTGATGCTGTTGCTTGCTCGCCTGTGCGTGGTGTCTTTGTTGGTGATTCGCCGCCTGCTTGAGTTGTCAACCGTTTGTTGCCTCGGGTTTGTGTCGCCGTTGCCGTTGACTGTGCTCGTGGTGCTCGAACGTGGATCACCGTTGTTCTTGTCGTCGTGAGTTGCGGCGAAGCCGAGGTCGGAGTTGTCCACGGTGGTGCGTTGACGACGTCGAGAAGTTGCCTGTTTTGCTTTTGTGGCTCGATCTGTCGACGGATCGTCCTTGCTCGGACGACCCTGCCGTAGACGCCGACGAGTGATTCGTCCTTGCCGAGCCAGATTCCGTCGAAGAACCCGTTTTCCAGTTTTGGGAGTTGCTTGGTCGTTGACACCATGGACTGGACCGTTTCCGCAAACTCACAGATTGTTGTGGTTTTCTCTTCCCCACCTGTTGAAGTAGCTTGTGTTGTCATTGCTGTGGGTTGCGCGCCTGTTGAGCAGAAAAGCGTTGTGGCACACAATCCAAAGCACCAGCGGATGGTCCATGTTGATTGTTTGGTTCTAGTTTTGCTGAACTTGTGACTTAAGTGTTCGGATCTGTCTGAAAAGTGTTCCGTGCGCCAGCTCTACTGAACCTTGTGACTGCGAGCAGTCTGGTCGGACTGCACACGGCGCAGTCGAACTGTGTTGCGCTGATCCTGCCAGGCTTGATGTCAATTGATGTGAGCACTGGTGTCGTGACTATGTCGTTGAATGCGAAGTCCACTGGGGCTATGGGTCGCTTGCTCTTCTGTGGGTGGTTGTTGGCTCCACGTCGGCGTATGGGACACCATTGCGGTATGGAAGATGCGTGAGATTGTATTCGCTGCTTTGCGCTTTGCTGTGGTGTTGGTTGCTCTGGCGCTTTGACTCCTTTGGCTTGTCGTGCTTCCTGTTGTTCCTCATCGCTGTCGAGTTGGTCTTTGTATTATGCTTTCTCTTCGAAGTTGGTTGAACCTGTCCATTCCTTGTTGGTTCTCTTACTTCCTTCTGTTGTCCAGTTGTCTTCATGGACGGTTGCTCCATCCAGTTGCGTGTCGCTTGGGACTATCCAAGACCGTCTGTTTGGAAGCACTCGGTCTACTTGGTCCACTTGCTTGCGGAGCAAGTGGACCAAGTGGCCAAGGAAACCAGTTGACGCAGTGGCCTTCAGCGGTTATAGGTCCCCGTTTACGAGCGCAAGGCAGCGATAGCTTCTCCCTGAAAAACATGAGAGGGACCATCTAAAGCATCTGTTTTCTCGCTTTGGGCTCGCTGGACTGCTGAATGTCTGTGCCCCAGCTCTTTGGCTCTTTCCAGACAAGTGACGTATAGGCCGCATAGGACCAAGAATGGTCCAATGTCCAACCAGCCACGACATCGGGTCAAATCATGTGCGTTGTCATGCTTATAAGCTGCAGCCATCAAGGACTCCTGCGCGGAGTCAGCTTCTGGCTTCCGGGCTGCCCGAAGCCCATCCGGCTTGCCAGCAAGCAGCCTGCTGCGAGCCAAGCGAATCGCCCAGATGGCACGAAACAATGGGGCATCTGTGGACAAGCCACGATCTGCCATGCCAGCACAACACCTCCGCAACGCATTGCAATGCCCAAGAGTTTGAGATGGCAAGACACATGCAACCGCCAAGCCGGCCTTCCCTTCATATTCCAAGTCAGGCCACGCAAATGCTCGACATGGATTCAGCTGGCTTACAGGGTGAGAGGTACCCGGCCTCTGTTCCTCACCGGGGCAAAGGCGGCTGGCCCAGAACGCAAACGCAAGGGACTGCTGCTCAGAAGCAATCCAAGCGCAGAAATCCTGGGAACATGTGGCAGGGCCCGCCGATTCCCAAAGGTGGGACCTGCGCGACGTTCATCAATTTCAATGGCAAAGCCCGTTCGAGCCACGGGGGCTGAGCTAAGCGCCAGGCCACTTGTTTGCATTGCCGCTCGCCCCGAAAATCCATCAACTTTTCATCGAGATGAAAGCAGCACGAGAGGCCACTGACTGGCGCTGCGTGCCAAAGGCCGGGAGTCAAGAACAGTGCGCTACGCCTGGCCTACGCCTTCCACCCGTCCTCATCGAAGATGCTGGAGAGACCCCCTCTAAAAGTTGAACTCCTGATCAGGCACTGCCGTAACAGACTATTGCGGCCCATTTGGCTCCAGCGGAATCAGCTGAGCGCACAAGCAAAGTTGCTCAAAGGCGATTCCCAGCTACAAACAACGCTGGAAAGCAAGTGGGAAACACTGTGAGCTCCGTTCAAGATTCAAAACTGAAGCGCTCAAACGTGGTCGCTTCAAAGGGGACATCGTTTTTGGTTGCTCATAGATGTACGCGCCTTGTAACCTTCCCTCGTCTGGGGACATGGTGCACTTGCTGCTTGCAACATGCAGCTTCAAGCTCGCGCTGGCGTCAGGATCTCAACGAGCTGGCGCTCGCCGCTAAAGCCGAGTCGGTCAATCTCCATCAGCAAGCAATGCATTCTCTCCTTTGGAATTTCATGCCTCAGCTCCGGACATCTGAAAGCAAATCTTGAGGGAGGACTAGATTGGCTTACAGTGCACAGTGCTTCATCATGCTCTGGGACATTTATGTTTGGGCAGGCAGCCACTGTTTGGCGGGACGGGTTCCCTTGGTTATAGTTGCTCCGAAGGAGATTCTGGTCAAGACCAACAGCTTTGCACTTGCGCCTTCTGCCTGACCGGCTGCGTTGTAAGAATGTGACACGACGCGGCTTGCGCTGGAACGTTCAAAGCCCCAACACTGAATTGGGGTAGTGTTGTGCCGTTTGCCAAGTGCCAGGCAGGGAGAGCAGAGGGGGGAAACCAAAGTCAGCCTGCTATCTTCTAAGATGCTCTGCACATTTTGCTTTGAGCTTTCAGACAGGGTGCCCCATGTCTGCCTTGGAATTGAAAGTGGTTCAGCACAGCCAGCTTTGGCCGCGGACCCTGCCCCACGTATGCTATCTGAGTCTGAAACAATTCGCCCCTTGGGCAAACTTCCATGCTGTTTGAGGTGCGGAAAACCAGCTATTTGCGCTGCCCACTGAAACACTGGATGGAGCATCCTGGGCGAACCCGTTCCTGCGCCCACAGTCAAATGAAGTCACGGCAAAACCTGCGAGTAAATTGGGTACAACACCAAATCTTTACTGCATTTGGCCTTAACTCGTTCATTTTCACATTGAGCCGCTCAAATGCGTTGGATTTCGTGTGCAATTAGGTTGGTGTGGCTGGCCCTCTGTGGACCAAGAAGCGCTTTTGCTACAAAGCCTGCAGACCCATTGACACACAAATGTTTGCTCGAGCTTTCGTGGCAAAATTGTGCGCGAGAAATGGTAAATGCAAACACATGCACACGCACAGATTGTAGGGCGGAGCTTTGGCTTTGCACACTTGCGTTTCAGCAAGAGCTGGCCGAGGCATCGTGTCAGGAACGATGAACGTTGTCGTTTCATGCAGCCCTGCTTGACGGGCGGGTTGCTGCCGGGGCTTTCCCGTAGGTTTCAGATTGCGGTCTGCATGGAGCTGATTTCAGCATGGCAAGCTCAAGCACCTGGGTGACCTGGGTGGCATGCGTTTGGTTTTGCCGTCAACGTTGTTGTCACAAACCCTGACTGCAGTACAGAAAGGATGCTGCACTGTCGTCTTTAGGAAGGAATCTATCCTATATGGCTGCTGCGTGTGACTGAAGGCAGACGAACGTTGCCGTTCAATGCCTGAAGGTCCCGTTTGGCGGCACAAACACCCGAAATCTGCGACAAATGTTAACTTACCGTGACGAAGAACACGCACGACTCTTTGCACGTCACAGGGTCACATGCCGGAGAACATGGCCAGCCCCTCAAAGCTGGCAATGGAAACCAAAGCTTTTGAGGCCGCAAAGGGTCGAAAAGCGCGGCGGCAAGATACAGAAGGCAGGCCTGCGCGGCGATAAATGTTGAAAAGCCAGCGCCAAACCGGAAAGAACCTGCCAAGGCATTCAGCACGGTCGGCGCCTACGGGGTTTTCCAAAACGGCCAGCAGTGACACCTCTAAGTGTGCGCCTTGCAGGTTGACTGACTTGCGCCCAATCTCCCCAAGCGTCTTCCGGCTTTGCAGAACACCCAGCAACCTGTTCCCACAGGCCTTCATTGCAATGAAGGCTCCCACCCTGCCACTGAGGTTGGCAGGCCGCTGGCGGGACGTCAAAATTTGACGTGGCAAACTGCTCAGCAATTTTCTGGCGGCAAGCCCGACAAGGGCATTGTCTGAAGCAATGCAAAAAAAGAACAGCACCAACGCCGGGTTTGCAGATCGGCTGCGGAGCTTGTTTCTCCGTCCATGCAGAATGCACTGCTCTTCTTTGCCACGAAATCTCAGCTTTTTGCAAAGCGTGCTTAGGCTCCTATGGTTAGACGCTGCCTTGCGGAAAAGAAGAATGTTGCAGCTGAACCATAGTTCCCTCCCAGTTGAAACAAGAGCAGGCAAGTCTCTGCCAGAATGGGCTTCTACAGTAAATTTCCAGTTGCGGACCTGCAAGAGCTTCTCATCTGCAGTCATAGGTCAAAGCTGGCGCTTCTATTTGCAGCATTCCAGGGGCCTGACCAGGTAAGGAGCAGTGAGCGGGTTCCTGCTCAGCAAAGTTTGTCGTTTGCCACGAAATGAAGCTCTGAATGCAGAGACTGAAGAGGGCAGCTCAACGGTATCAAAGAAAGGGCATGTTGATTGCGACATAGGTTGCCGCAATCTGCCCAAAATGCTCAAGGCGACTAGGCCCGCTCACAAATGCATTAACCTCACACGCTTGCCGCAGCGCACCGCGTCAAAGGGCATCAAACAAAAATCCCACCCTTGTGTTTATATGTTATGGTTGCTGCGTGCGAGGAACGCAGATGAACGTTGTCGTTTCATGCCCTTTTTGCAGCACATGCCCTTGAAAGGCTTGGGGCACTACTGCTTGACTGCCAATTTCCAAAGACCGGGGCTTTCCAGCAGGTTTCAGATTGCTGTCTGAACGGAGCTGAGTTCACCATGGCAAACTCAAGCACCTGGCTGGCACGTGGGCCACTGCTGTGTGGGAACTGGCCTACCGCCTTTGAAGCTTCAGCAAGCTCCGCGGGCACCGCTTGCTATGTTTGAGCAAGAGTCTACAGGCACAAACACTTTTGCATTCTTTGGCTCTGCGCGAATCAAGTACTTTGATGGATCGTGATGGGTCGCAATAGGGCACCGTGGGGCACATTCAAACTGTCATGCCCGAGCCAGCCCTCGGTCGCTGAAGGAGAGGCGTGTCAATTACAGCTTCAGCAGGGCACCCCGCCAAAGGGCTGGCGGGGCTCGTGGCTGCTAGTGCTTGCTGCGCCATCAAGCTGTGGCCAAGCTCTGGCACACCTCTCAGCAGAATGCTCACACCTCTGCGTGGCGAAGGCCGCAGCAACTCTTCAGATGCCCAATTCCTGGAGTTGGGGCTCCATGGAACAAGGCTCCATGAAATGCCTCGGGCAGCCGCATCTATTCGCTCATTTTCCCCAAATTTGCCCAGATTTGCTCAAACTTGTTCAATCTGACTCTTGACAAATACTATTTTAGAATTGGGGGGGCGGCCGCTGTGCTCAAATTTGCTCAAGTTTCCTCAAAGTTGCTCAAGGTTTCTCAAAGTTGCTCAAGGTTTCTCAATTTTGCTCAAATGTTCTTCTCCAAGATACTCAAAATTCTCGGAACAAGCCTGGATTGCTCAACACATATCATGACTAAGAAAACAAGTCATTGCCCAGGCGTGCCCAAAAAATCTACGTAAAAATGTTCAACTCATTGTGAAGGCCTCGCCAAGAATTGCCGAAGCAAGTCATTGTCATTAAAGCATGTCAGCAACATGAATTTGCATTTCTCTTTTTTTGCATAGTGTATGTAAGCTAACCAAACGGCACCACACAAGCAAGCGATAACTCTTTTATCCAAGCAATGTGTTGGTGCCAGGGACTCATCTTCCCCTGTCAGATGTCTACGGCTGGGTGGGCCCCAATGGGCCACCCACCACAAACTCTCAAAAACTGAAGAACGGGTGTGCAGACTGATAGCGCCCGCCCCTGGGCCGGGGCCCGGGGCACCCAGGCCACAGGGGGGTCTGCCACCAGGGGAAGTGAGTCACCCACCGGCTCCGGTCACGGGAGCATGGGTGGGCCCACGCTAAGATCAAATGCATCTCCATTCAGGAGACGCGGGAGAAAAACGAACTCCTCGCAGAGTTCCTGTTTAGGGACCCTGTGCAAAGGGTCGAACCCAGAGAAATCTGGGTGCGTCAGCTCATCGGCCCACTGGTTGAATTCTCGGGGCACGTGGTTGGCCGCCAGCGAGCAGCCATGGGTGTGGAGCAGGAAGACCAGCTCCATCAGGATAGCCGCGGTGTAGGGCTTCTTGGATCCAAGGTTGAGCATCGCCATGACGTTGCCCTGATTGTCACTGCCCACCGGGAGTCGGACCCGGGAGGACAGAGGGCCTTGGTGCGTGAGGATCATGTTACAGAGGAAGAGCGTGCCCAGCATTTCCAGAGCCGCAATCCTCCTCTTGGGATCCCCATTCTTGAATGCCCACGGGTACTCCTCCACGTGGATCTGCTCGTGGAACCAGTACACCTCCTTCTTTTCCGGCTCCATTTTGTTGGCGCACCAGCCCCTTCATCCGAGGCGCTAGCATCGCTGCAACCCCACCAAGAGGACTTCGGCAAGTAAGGGGAGTACTGGACGAAGGGCGTGTTGAAGAGGAACCGCAGCATGAACGCCAGCATCCTGACCACCTTAGGGGGTTTCCCCACCGTGGTGGTGGCCATTTTCCAGGCCCACAGTGGCTGAAGCATCGACTTCGCCAGCGGACATGCAGCAGTTGCCCATTGGATGCGGCCCAGGGCCTTTGAGTGCATCGCCTGCCCTTCCACCATGATCTGCAAGACCTCCATCACCAGGATGTGTTTGTTGGCGGCCATGAGAACCTGCGGGATGTTCGGGTGGACCACGAAGCCCAGCCACGTGTTGACCTCCGCCAAATGTGTCTTCTTCCAGCTAAGCGGGGTGCCCAAGGCCAGGAGTGTTGCCAACAGCGCCACCGCCAAGTTTACTGCCCCATCGCTGCGAAGCAGCCACAAAAAAAAAAAAAAGAAAACAAAAAAAAAAAAAGAAAAAAAGATAACTAGAAAAAAAAAAAAAAAAAAAAAAAGAAAAATATAAAGAAAAAAAAAAAAGAAAAAAAAAGAAAAAAAAAAAAAAAAAAAAAAAAAAAAAAAAACAAAAAAAAAAAAAAAAAAGAAAAAATAAAAAAAAAAAAAAAAAAAAAAAAAACAAAATAATAAAAAAAAAAAAAGAAATAAGAAAAAAATAAAAAAAAAAAAAAAAAAGAAATGAAAAAAGAGAAAAAAAAAAATAAGAACGAAGTTCCAGTCCACTTGAGGGAAAAGTGCGTAAAGGACCCTGAGTAGAAGGGCTGCCAGGCGTCCCCAGTAGGATTGGGCACTGGCCATGCCGTAAGTGCCTACCTTGTTCACCCACCATTCTTCCCCCAGTGAGGCCACCTGGAACCGCCAGTCCTTCCTGAGGACCTTTACTCTCCGGTGGGCCTTGGTGACGTCTGCCTTGAGCAGCACCCACCTGGTGCCCGGCTCCGGCCATTGCCAGCCCTCGGGTGGAGGTTTGGCGACCCCCTTCTCGGGGCCGGGGGCACCCTGAGAGGGGGGTCCCTCCTCAGCTGCCGCATGTAGCCAATGAAGAGCTTGTACCCCATCCAGCACCGTCGGAGCCGTCGTCCTTTCCACCGTCTGGTTCCTGATGGTGTCATTGGCCCCGCCCACCGAGCCATCGTAGATGGTGCGGATTTTGTCCCCTTCGTCGATGCCCGCTAGGGGGCCTGGGCAGAGATCCTCCACATTGCAGCCACAGCGCGCTGCTGCCTCTACCTTGGTGAGAGGGCCATCTACCATGCCCATGGGGACCTCCTCCAGGAATGTGCTACGGATGAGCTCACTGAAGTGATCCGCTGAGGGGTAGTTACCGTGGGATGAGGGAGTTTCTGGAACTCCGGCTCCTCCCCTTTGAGCTCCTTCTTGAGTGGCCAGATGCCCGGCGAGGCTAGGGGTGGGTCCGTGACCCCCAGTGGGACCCCTTGTTCCAGATCCCGAGGAAACTGGTGGTCGGGGTCCTGAATGTTCAGCGCCAGGCTGTGCAAGATGTCCAGGAAGAAGGGTTGGCCTTCCGCTGCTCGGCCTGCCCCTGGCGCCAGGATCTCCCTGATATCCTCCAGCAGGTCCTCCGGGAAGGGGTGTGACCCGTCCCCCAAAGAAAGCGACTCCTGGAGTTTGTCCCCCCAAATCAAGGGGACCGGGTTTGCGGTTGATGGTCGTGGCTGCTGAAGACCGTCTTGGTCTGCCAGGCCTTCAGCACCACAGGGTGATACAGGGTGGAAAGGTCCTTGGGGTGAAACATGCTTGAAGGTCAGATTGAAACGAGCGGCATCCCTAACTTGGGAAACCGGGGCGAAACCCCAGGAATGAATGCGTCCAAGTACCCCCCTCGTGTCCTGCTCCTCCCCGGGGGCCAGCCTGCGTACCGGGGCCGGTGGCACCCTGGTGATCGTAGCCAGCCCCTTCCTCCAGAGCCCATATGACCTCTTTGCTGGGGACCACCGCCTTGCGCTGCGGCCGGGTGACCGTGTCCGTGAGTGCCTCTTCCAACGAGCTCGTCTTGGACTTGAGGCGATGGAGCTCGTCTATCTTCAGCATACCGAAGGTCTTGGAATACCATTTGAGGGTGTTCCACACCTGCCGTAGCTTGTACGGGGTGACCTCCTCTTCGGCGAGCTGGTTGAGGAGAGAGCGGACATGTCGTTCCTGCCAGGGAATCACCGTGAAGCCTCTCTTCCGGAGACTCTCGTAGACCAGGCAATGTTGCCTGAGTGTCCGGAACCTATTGTCCCCCAAAGGTCCAATGCCTCCTTGCGGAAGTCCTCCCCCAGGATGTCCTGCATGTACGCGATGTCTCCGCAAACGGGGCAAAGTGGGCGAGGAGCCCATTTCCCGCGCATATGGAGTTCCAGCGCTCGCTGGGTCGTGGGCTCCATTTCCCTTATTTTGCCCGGGCGCCAGTGCCTCCACTTCAGAAGCTCCGGTTGTTGGAGTGGGGGTGGGTCAAAAAATACATAAAATGGCACTTCTAACATCAAACCCAAAAAATCAAACAGCATACAACAAAATCAGCAAAATTCACAGAAAACAAGATAAGAACCACCAAGCAACTCAAAAACCAGAACAACCCCCAACAAAATATTTAATCAAAGCATAAAACATTAAATAAATCAAACAAGCATACCAACAAAACAGCAAAAATAAAAACCATCAAAGAACACAAACTCAAAAACACACAAAATCAAAAACAAAGCAACATACCAACAAAAAATATCAGAAGAGTATCAAACAAAATAAAATACAAACAGCCAAAGCACGAAAAAATCAAAAGAGCATGCCAAGTTCAAACAACGCACTTTGAAAGAGACAAGCAAATCAAGAAAAAATAAAATATTTCAATCTTTACAAACCATAAGTACAGTATAATTATAACATATAAGATTTTACATGTTATTATTATAGTATGATTATAATTTCAGTACAGGATAATAATTTAATTGACAAATCTTTCTTCTTTCATACATCATTTTAAAAATAATATTAATATCTCTCAATGTATTTTGAATATTAAACTTGTTACTTTCAATAAATAATTTGATATTTTCTTTAACATCTTCTCCTTTATCTTGACTATAACACAACAACCATAATATATCATCCATCATTTCATATTTTTCTTACTAATTTTAAGAAACTGTTTAACATAATCATAAGGTGGTATTTTATTTACAGTTAGAAATATTAAAATATCATCTTCTACATTTCTATGTCGAATTCTTTTTTATTCCCAACAGACATCTGATTAATTCTTGATAATATCTCCAATTTCTACAAATTTTACATAAATCTTCTTCATCCATTGAATAATTAATAATATTATTCACTATTTCATTAGGTAAGTTCAATTTATACAATTCCATATTTTCTTTTTTGAAGTGACAACAATCATAGCATTTTTTATTGATATAATTATTGATTTTATCACCGTTCATTTTCCTCTTATTATATTAAGGTTTTAAATCTTTAAGTATATTTTCTAAAAAGTCACTTAAAGAAATAAACACATTAAATTTATATAGTATAGTATTATGAAACATGTTATAGATTATCTGTTGAATAATGATAAAGCGGAAATTCCAAAAAGAGGAAACAAGGAATTAAAATCAAAAATTATAGATGGTAGAAAATTTAGATACAACAAAGAAAAACCCATCTCAAATGTTTTGAACAAGAAATTAAAATCAGAAGCAAGAACTAATGAGTATAATAGCTATGCAACAAAAACATTGCGCTCAACATACCTAAAACAAAGAATGAAAAATGCAATGACAAAATATGCAATCAAAAATAAATTCCAAGTAACAGACCAACAATCAGCTTTCAAAAGTTATGCTAATTCTATAAAACTAGTAAATAAACATTTTCAAGGTGAAAAGGCACTATCAATGATACACCACCAAAAAGATAGACTTTTAACCTTTTTGAAAACTAATAGAGCTATGAAACTGAATATAAGGGCAGAAGGTTTATTTTATCATTATTATGATGATGATGGAGTAATAAAACATACAGAGATACTTTATAATTTACCTGCTACAAGGTCAAACATTTATAATGAAACCGATTTGGATGAAGCAATTGAAAAATCAATCAAAGAGATTTTATTGAACATAGAAAAGTTAGAAGGTTCAGCATCTAATTTAAAATTTATAAATATATTATCAATAACAATCCATTATGACAAATATGACCCAACTAGGGCGGGTAGTTATATAGATTTACCAGAATGGATTAAACTAAAAAAGGCATGTATTAATATCAAAAACAAAGATAACACATGTTTTAAATATAGTGTTCAAAGTGTAGTGTTTGATATAATTAATAAATCAAATTCCCAAGAAATGTTCCATTACAACAAATTAAACGACAATATCTTAAACTGGGAAGGTGTTAAATTTCCAACTGGCAATAAAGATATTGAAAGGTTTGAAGAAAATAATAGTAAGTTAGTTTCAATCAATGTTTATGAAATTGATGATACTTTGAATGAAAAGAAAATTATGATTGATTACAGAACTAAAACAAGAGATGCTAAACATCAAATAAACCTTTTGAAAATTGAAATCAATAATAATAATCATTATGTAGTTATTAAAAGTCTAAGTCGTTTAATGAACTGGCAAACAAACAAAAATGACCAACCAAAACATTATTGTCATTATTGTTCTCATGCCTTTACTAGAAAGGATTTATTAACAAACATTATGAAACTGGTTGTATGGCAACACATGGACAACAGTTTAAATTACCAAAAGAAGGTAGTTATATTGAATTTGAAAAATACAATACAAAATTAAAATGTCCATTTGTTGTTTATGGAGATTTTGAGTGTATAACTGTAAATTCAAATAATGGCATCAAGGGCACGTATCAGGAACATAAAACATGCGGTTATATGTTGAATGTTGTAAATTCTATTGATAATACAAGTCAACCTTTTTTATACCGTGGAGAGGATTGTTTAGACCACTTTGTAAATAAATTAAGAGAAATTAAAAAAGACATTTTTGATAAAATGAATGTTAATAAACCAATGGATATTACAGATGAACAAGAAGCAGAATTTAGAAAAGCTACTGTATGTTCAATATGTAATAAGAATTTTAAACCAGAAGATACAAAAGTCAGAGACGCCTCGCCAGAGGCTCACGAGACTACCCTTTCTTCCAAAGGAAGAAAGGTTCGTGACCACTGTCATTTTACTGGTGAGTATAGAGGTTGTGCTCACGAAAAATGTAATTTGGATTATTCATTTAGATATTTCAAGATACCAGTATTTTTTCATAAGTTAAAAAACTATGACTCTCACTTAATAATAGGCAAAGCAAATGAAATAAATAAGGAATTGAACGAAATTAAGAGAATAGATGTAATAGCACAAAATAGCGAAAAGTTTATTACATTTTCATTTGGTTCGTTACAGTTTAAAGATAGCATGGCTTTTCTCTCAGCATCTTTGGATAAATTAGTTAAGTTAAATAAATATGACATAGTAGGTAAAGATGAACATGATAAACCTATATATAAAAAGCGGAATGACTGGAAGGATAATTTCCGATTTTCATCAGCAAATCCATATATTAGAAATAAAACCGATTTAGACTTATTAACTGAAAAAGGAGTTTATCCTTACGACTACATGAATTCATTTGATAAATTCAATGAATCGCAATTACCGAATATATAAGACTTTTACAGTAAATTATATGAAGAAGGTATAACAGATACACAACACACAAGGGCAAAAGTAATATGGGATAATTTCAATATCAAAAACCTAGGTGAATACCATGTTTTATATTTGATGACAGATGTTTATTTGCTTAGTGATGTGTTTGAAAACTTTAGGGATATGTGTTTAAATTTTTATGGATTAGACCCTGCACATTACATAACATTACCTAATTATTCGTGGTCAGCCTTCTTATCTCTTACTGGTGTTAGACTTCAACAAATACATAATAAAGATATGTATGAAATGATTGAAAAAGGTCTTCGTGGCGGGATGACTCAATGTGCTCATAAAAAAGTAGAAGCAAATAATAAATACATGAATGAACAATATGACTTGTCAAAACCATCAAGTTATATTATTTAGATGCTAATAACTTGTATGGTCTGGCTATGAGTAAAAAACTACCGTTTGATAATTTCAATTGGTATTTTTCAAGGATGGATGAGAAGAAAGTATTAAGTTATAGCGATGATGATGACAAAGGCTATATTTTAGAAGTTGATTTAGAATATCCAAAAGAATTACATGATTTACATAGAGATTATCCATTAGCACCAGAAATTATGAGTGTTTGTGAGAATATGCTTTCACCAGTTCAAAAAGAAATACATAAAAAATATTATGGAAAAGATGCATCTGATGAAAAAACAAATAAACTAATATTAAATGTTATGGATAAGAAAAAGTATGTATTACATATATCATCATTGAAGTATTATTTAGAGCATGGATTAAAACTAAAGAAAGTCCATAGGGTAATTAGTTTTAATCAAGCAGATTTCTTAAAACCATACATTGATTTCAATACCGAAAAACGAAAGAATTCTAAAACTGAATTTGAAAAAGATTTATTCAAATTATTAAATAACGCTGTATATGGAAAAACACTCGAAAACGTTCGTAATCACAATGACTTCAGACTAATCAATACTCCTGAACGCTTCCAGAAATTAGTAAATAAACCATCATACAAACATAGACACATTATAAATGAAGATTTAGTAGTGGTAGAACTTGAAAAGGCAATGGTAGAATTAGATAAACCTATTTATATGGGTCTATCAATTTTAGATTATTCTAAAATTCATATGTATTCTTTTTATTATGATGTATTAAAACCTAAATATAACGATAAAATAAAATTAGCATATACTGACACTGATAGTTTTATTATCCATGTTGAAACTGATGATATTTACACAGATTTTAAGCATATAAAACAACATATGGATTTTTCAGATTATCCTAAAAATCATGAATGTTATAATGCTTCTAATAAAAAAGTTCTTGGCAAAATGAAGGATGAGTTATCAGGGAAAATAATGACACACTTCATAGGATTGAAACCTAAATCATATTGTTATAAAGTGTATGGAGAAGATGAAGAACATAAGAGGAGTAAAGGCATTGTTAAACATAAAGTGGGTAATGAATTAAATTATAATAAATACGAACAAACATTAAATGGTGATTTGAAGGATAAAGTTGAATTTAACACTATACGCTCAAAAAACCATCAAATATATAGCATTAATCAAGTTAAGTTTTCTTTGTCCAATTTTTGCAATAAAAGATATTTCTATAACGCTATTGAAAGTTTGCCATATGGACATTATTTAATTAACCAATAAAATCTCGTGCCGATTATATTTTTTACTTAATCCATCTAATTTATAATACTTATTGTTAAGTAAATCCTTACCAACAAGTATTACCTTGTATTTTCTCTCACTCCAGACACTTCGGCTCTCTTTCTTAGAAACAAAATTTCCCTACCTTTACTATATACTTTGACGTAATCTCCCTCAGTCACATTTGGATACTTTCTATTATGTTTTTCTTTCAATATTTGATTTGACCTGACTTCCAAAGCATTATCTAAATCATGCGCTTTATTTGGAACCATGCCGGTGCTACTATGAACTTGACTATTGTTGTATTTCTTCAGTGATACTTTCATCATTTCAACCCATGACCCTTTATGATGACGAAGTCTATCACTAATCATTTTCTTAATTGTTCTAATCATTCTCTCCGCTTGTGATGCATGAGTTTTAGTAATAATTAATTCACTTCCTTCACCTTTCAAATAATTCTGTATCTTCTTACTATTTAATGCTCCTTCGTCATCACTATATATACTAAGTGGATAGCCTAGAACTTTAAAACATTCCAACATAGCATTGAAAAAAGTATCAGTATCATTAATTTCCATTGGAACTATATGACACTTTTTACTGAAAATATCGATACAAACAAAACCAAATTTAGGTTGATTTTTAACATCAACACCAACGTCGCGACTACTTCGCGAGGATTGGTTTTCACCAACTTCGCGACTACTTCGCGAGGATTGGTTTTCCCCAACGTCATTTAACAAACTTGACATGACCATTAAATCAATTTGGAATTCATATTTTGGAAAAGGTGCCGTGTATGAATTGTAGTTCTTATAATTTCTTGTTTGCTTGTTTGGCTGAGATTTCATCCATTTAGAAACATAATCTAATGTAAAACCTGCTTCAACTTTATTCGCTTTTTCATATAAATCTCTAACAGAACCGAACCCTTCATCAACATCATAATATAACTTTTTTAAAATTTCATCCTTATCTAATTTCCTACTCATTATGAATTACATGATATTATTTTTAATAATATCATACAATTTATGAATTACATGATATTATTTTTAATAATATCATTCAATTACACTAAATGCTTTTGACACGGCGCAGTAGCATTGCCTGCTACGAGACATTTCTTAGACTTCTTATGTTTTGCAAGATTTGATTTACAACTTAGCTGACTTCCACAAATATCACATACACATGAGTGTTTTGTCTTTTCTTTATAGTATGTTTTAAAATAGTTATCATCATTTGGTTTCCTATTGTAGTATCCGTTATCCTGTTTTCTCCATTCAGCATTTTTTGTTTTCGGTTCTTCTTCTGATGATATGTCGCTTGTTTCTGAACTAATAAATTCATAATTTCCTATACTGTTCCATAACATATCAAACATATCATTAGTCATTGTCATTTTCACGCCATTATCAACAAAATATGACGGCATTATATTTTATATATTAAAGGTGATTATTCTTTAAGTGATTTTTTATTATTTTCCTATAATTAGACTTTTATTTTATTATTATTATTATTATTTATTTGTATTATTATTATTTATTATTATTATTATTTATTTATCATTATTATTATTATTATTTATTTATTCTTATCTTCATCATTTTATGTCTAAATCATTTTTGTTATTTCTTATATATTAATTCACGGTATAATGTTTGAATTGGTTTTACATCGTCCTTTTTGTTTTTGTTGTTTTTCCATTTATCAAACATATCTTTGTATTTACTAAATTGATTTTTTGTTATTTTCCCTTTGTTCAATCCTTCTTTGAATGCTTCGTCCAACAGTTGTATGTTCATTCTTGAGGGTGCTGTTTTGTCTTTTTGTATTGTCTTTTTTGGTTTGGTTATTTCAGGTGTCTTGTCGTCTTTATCTTTGTCAGGTTGCAATCCAGATGATGCACCTTGCGCTATTTCAGGAGTGTGCTGTATTGCTTTTAGCATCTTCTTTTTTTCTTCTTTGTTCGTTTTACTTTTTGCTTTTGGTCTCATCTCTTCTGGTGCGTCTCGTTCTTGTCGTTTTGGTGCGTCATCTCTGATGTTTTCTATCGCCATTGTCTCGCTTTCATCCATTGTTATTGCTTCCAATGACGCCTTAGCTTTTGCTTTTGCTTTCGCTTCTGCTTTTTTCGTTTTTGATGGTTTAATTACTTTTGCTACTGCCTCTGGCGACTGGGAAGAACTTGAAGCAACTGTTGCGTTAAGATTTGCCATATCTTGAAATGCTTGTGTTCCTTGAAATATATTTGCTAAATCTTGACCTAAACTTTCATCAGTTTGTTTCATTCTTTGTAACCTTTGGTTCATATCATCAAAATGTTGTTTTCTAACGCTTTGAGAAATATAACTGATTTGTTGTTCGTGTTGTTCTTCTGCTTCGTCCATTGTAGCATCCAGCGCTTCTGTTGCTTCATCTCTTAAATCATCCATTTCATCGTCCCTCGCTATATCAAACTGTTCTGTTTGATTTTTCTCATCTAACATTTTTTGAAAGTGTTGTTGTCTCAAATCTACTGTATTATTATCATAAACTGTTCCTAATGGACTATCACGAAAATAATAAGCGTTTCTGTCTATTACATCTCTTATATTCTTATTTTTATATTCTTCCTTTGTAATTTCCTTTATCAGTTCATTATAAGACGGTCTTAATCTGAACTGTGATTTTAATGTTTTCATCTGCATATCATCTAATCTCATTGGTATATAAAATTAATTAGATTATAATTTATTAATCTAATTAATCTAATTAATTTAATCAAAATCAAAATCTTGTCTTAATTGATTGATTATTCCTTTCTTCTTCTTAATCATTTCTGAATAGGATTTACCAGTTTCACTTGATGGGTGATGTCTCAATTTTTCACTTTCCAACCTTTGGATTTCATTAAAATACGCCTGTGCTTCTTCTTGATATCTTCTTTTATATTGAAATACAGCATAATCTTTTTTAGCGCTATGAAGTTCTAATTGTTCTTGTAATTCTTTCAAATATGTGTAATTAGGTTGGTGTGCCTTGTTGTCTCCTTCATAATAGTAATGTTGAGTTGATTTATATTTCTTCTTCTTTTTGGGTTTATTTGTTTCAAAAACTGCTTTTCTATCAATAACATCACTGATATTCGGTTTGTCTTTATTTTGTGGTTCTGTTATTCTATTTACAACATTGTCATAAATTTCTCTACGGTGCATAAGCAATTGTTTTTTATCAATAATCATTATATAATAATAATTAGATTAAATAATTTTATTTGCTAAATTACTAAGTTTCTGTTTATTTTTATTATCTCGTTCCATTTTAATATTATTGTAACGGTCTTTTGCAGTTTCAAACACTTTATTTGCTGTGCTTTCTATATGTTGTTTTAACCTTTCTTCAACTCTTCTTTCTATTTCTTGTTCATCAACTTTTGGAATATTATTTTTAACCTTTTCATATACATTATTCTCAAATTCTTTTGCTTGTGCAGGATGCATAATTTTTCTTCGAACAACTTTGTTAGGGTCTGGTTCTTTTTTAACTGGTATTCCATTACAGTTATGACGATATTTGAAAGTGTATTTTGTTAAATATTTTTTACATTTTGGACATTCCACTTTTTCAATTGAGTATGTTTTGGATTTTAATTCTTGCTTTGGTTCGTGTTCTTCTTCTACTTTATTATTTTCTTCATTTATAATATTATTAGTTTCTACTTCTTTACTTTCTTCATTAATAATAGGTTCTTCTTTACTGTCTTCTACTTCCTTAGGTGCTTCATTATTTTCACTGCCTACGTCTATAATTTCAATATTTTTAACCATATAATTAGTATATGATAAATATTTATATTACAATATTTTAATATAATTTGTATATAATAAATAATTATATTAAAATATCTATTATATGCTTTTCTAACCTTCAAAAAAGGTTAAACTAAAACTACTTGTTGTTCCATTCATATTTAAAACTCTACCCGATGCATCAGTAAATCTAAAATGAAGTCTATTCAATGAACGCATACTAACATCATTAGCATCATTTAAAATTAGTTCATTATCATATATGAGGTTGCCGAATGATGTTAAAACTGGTACTTTCTTTATTACTGATGAAGTACCAAAACTACATAACTGGTTCCCATTAGAAAGTTCATTACAATGAATATATATATTTTTAACAGGTAAAAATGATATAAATCCACTAACAAACGGGTCTGCAGTACTATTTACTTTTTCAGTAGTATTTCCTAAAATGTCATTAATACTATTAGGATAATCTCTATCATAATCAACACCAAAACTATGATTAGTTTGTAATTCTTTATCTGTATGGATTATAAAAAAATAAGAAATATAATTACAACTTATAGTTATATTATTTGATTTTAATGAATAACTACAAGTAAAAAAATCACTATTTCCATCAGTTCCATTAGTAGCAGTGTTCAATTTATTTTGTAATTCGGTTGCTAATTCACTACCTACATAACTAACTTTATCAGGTGCTACAATAAAATAATATACTGGTGCTCCTATTAATATCCCTCCTAATGTTAAATATAATCTGTTATTTAAATTATCTTCAATTGGATAAAATGAATTAGCGATAGAAACTTCGTGACAAATCATTTTAGTATTTGGTCCGCATTCTTGTTGCTCTCTTAAATTAATAACAAAATCTGATGTAGATTGACTGTCATTTAAATCACGATAAGCACTGTTGATATATATTTTACGAAATCTCATTATATTAATTAAGTAGATTCTTTTTTTATAATTTAATTATATATGAAGAATAAATACAGTTTTTATGATAATAAAAACGCTACGAAGTACAAATATTATTTAAAAGAAGGAAAATTAAAATCATACAATCCGCTTCAACAAGGTTATAGCGAAATGTATAGAAAAATAATTAATGAAATTCAACAAGAAAAGTCATTATTCAAACCTAAATATAATAACAATTTATCTGACACAGAAGGATTAAACAAAGCATATACAAATGGTAAAGGTTTCTTTGTTGATGGCAATAAACTATATGTAGCAGGCACATTTGGTAAATCCGATATTAAATCAAATATTAATGATATTTTAAGTGATATTACAATTCCTTTCGGTTTAAGTTCATACAGTGAAAGATACAGAGATATTAGTAATATTCTTGATGAAAACCATAATGTAACCGAAGTGATTAGTCATAGTCTTGGAGCGTCAGCATCATCAAAATATTTACAAAATAACCCTGATAGAAATATTCGTTTGACAACTTACGGCGCTCCTTTTGTTTCAATGTCATCTAAAAATGATGATAGTTATACTAATTTTAGAAGTGGTGGAGATGTGATTAGTATTTTAGACCAAGGTAGTATTCAAACACGAACCAATACTTATAACCCATTAACAAATCATCAATATTCAAATTTTCAAGACCAAGGAAAATAACCAACTGTAGGTGAAGACCCGGTTAAACTTGTGATGTAATTATTTATATAAATTATTATATAAGAATGACTAATAATGATATAAAAAATACTATAAATCCTAAAAAGAAAGTCAGTTATGATGACATTAAGAAAATAGTAGAGGATGAACCTAATTATAAGGTTGAACATAATAATATTAAAAATAAATCTAAAAAACTATTAAAAAAGTCTAAAAAAGAAGTTATAGATTACTCACATTTTAAAATAAATTGATTTAATAATAGAATAATATAATAATTTTCTATTATTAAATATATAAAGATGGAAACATTAGATATTGAAGACCGATTACACGAAGGTAAATTAAGGTTTCGCTTGAAGGATGGTGCTTCTTATATTAGAATGAAAGAAAGTAAAAACTTTTATCCTTCATCTGTTTCAATATATACATCAGGTGGTTCATCATTAATAAGATGGAATATTACAGGACCACCGAACCAGTGGTTGGATTGTAAAAGTCTTGTAATGGGCTTTACATTGAATAACACTGATGAAACAACAGGGCATATATTAAGACCCATTGAGGCAAACGCCTTTTTTAGTCGTATTCGTGTATTGATGGGTGATGTTGTAGTTTGCGACCTTACATCGCTTCCACGTGTTGAGAAGATGCACGATGTTTTGAAGTCATCAGACCAAAAAAGAATTGACGAAAACTTAGGGTTTGGTAATTCGTTTATGAATAACGACCATAGATTTTTGAGTGTTTCAACCACAGATGCAGGAGTTGTTGAAGATAGAGTTAAGAGGTCTGTAAGCACGGGCAATATGTTAGGTATTAATCCTAAATCTTTTGTTAATGTATTTTATGACCCCGGTTTAAAATGTTTTAAAACTGTAGATAATTTCATTCCAATTTCGTATTGTCCTATTACCGTGGAGATGTATTTATGTAATAATGCGGCAGACCCTATCGTTGTTGGTGGTGCTTCCAGTTCTTTTACTGATGCTAATACAAGTAAGTTATGGTCTATTACAAAACCGCTTTTCAAAGGAAATGTTTACACCCTCGACGATTCTTTATATGCCGAATACAGTAAAATTTTAGAAACTGGTTCTCTTCCAATTACTTTTGAAACTGAAACAATACAAGAACAGACAGTATCTGAAGAGTCTGAAATTTTCACAACAATTGTCAGGAATGTTTCTAAACTTAATAAGATATTTATTTCATTTGGTAGGGAAGTTGCCCCAGCTGGTTATGATGGTTATGTTGGTTCTTTTGGAGAAATTTATAAATGGTGGAATGCTATGTATCATCCACTGGCTCAAAGTACTTCTGTATTGTATGGCGGTTATGATAGTAATTATGATTTGTCAGCTTCTCTTGTAATTGGTAATCAAGTAATCCCCACACAAGAAGTGCAAGGTGTTAAAGAAGCGTATTTACATCTTATGCATTGCTCTGAAAAACCCTTTTTAATTCGTGCAGAAGATTACCAAACACAAAAGTTTATGTTTGGTTTTAATTTAATGAAATTTGAAAATAGTTCCTATACCGGAATGAATTTAAAAAATAATTCTAATATGGTTCTGCGTGTAAAACCACTTGATGGGACTACTTTATATACAACTTCAGTAATGCCGAAAACCCTTTACCTGCTACTTCAGCACGAGTGTATTCTTGAAATCCGTTCAAATTCTGTAACATTTTATGATTAAATAAAAAATATGATATTATTAATTTTCTAATTAATAATATAATATTATGAGAAAAAACTTAATGAATATCTTTGATATTACAGCAAATAGAATTAGGCAAGTAAAAGATGGAGCAGTCAATGATATAGAAGACCTTTACGCGAGTAAATCTGACATTCAAACAGTATTAGATAGTAAAGCAGACCAAGCAGATACTTACACAAAGGAACAGATAAACGCGAATTTTTATGATATAACTGAAACATATGACAAAACAGAAATTAATGTATTATCAAATAATATTAGTTCAAATTCTTTTTTAATAGGTAATCTGACAATAACTTCAAATACAAATTTTAATAATATTTCATTAAATACAAGTTTAATAAATAATTTGAATTCTACTATGACAACTAATTTTAATAATATTTCATCAAATACTAATTTAATTAATACAAATTTTAATAATATTTCATTAAATACACATTTAATAAATAATTTAAATTCTACTATGACAAGTAATTTTAATAATATTTCTTCAAATACTAATTTAATTAATACAAATTTTAATAATATTTCATCAAATACAAATTTAATAAATAATTTGAATTCTACAGTATCAACTAATTTTAATAATATTTCATCAAATTCTCATTTAATTAATACAAATTTTAATAATATTTCATCAAATACAAATTTAATAAATAATTTAAATTCTACTGTATCAACTAATTTTAATAATATTTCATCAAATTCTCATTTAATATCTCAATTACAAACAGGTTCATTTGATAGTAATTTATATTACAATAAAATAACAACTAATAATTTATTATCAGATAGATTAAATACATCAATATTAAATAATACATTAATACATAATATAACAACTACTGCAACTTTCAAAATAGCAGAATTTGGAAATTATAATAATTTCTTTGAAATGTATAATAATTATTTTGATAGTTATGTTTATGGAAATTTAAGTGGAGCAACTATGTTTTTAAATCAACGGGGTTTTGGAGATGTAGAAATTAATAATTCTTCAATTTTTCAAAATGATAAAATACTATTAAATCATAATACTACAATATTATCTAATTTGCAAGTATCAGGTTTATTTTCGTGTTCATCTATTTTAGATATAGCAGGTTCTGATAGTAGATATGTTTTACAATCAGATAATTTAGCAGGATTGATAACGGGAAATACAAATACAATTAATTCAATAATTACTATCAATAATTCACAGGATACATCATTAGGACAAAAGTTAGACAAAGTTAATACAACTGCGCAAACAGTAAACTCTCCATTAATACTTAGTTTAACAGATAATACTAATCCAATATTTAGAATCCAGGACTCAGTCAGTAACCAAAGACTAGAATTTAAAAGAGGTTGTCAGTTAGACTCTTATCAAGGGTTAGAAGGTGCTACTCCTTATCGATTATGGCTAGGATGGAATACAGGAGATGTTATTATTGGAAGACCTAATAATGCTTCAAGAATTACTATTAATGGTAATGTTCATACTTCATATAATTTTGCTCAAGCACACGGAACATCATATTTCGAAGGTGCTGTTTATATGAAAGGAAATTTATTTACAAATAATGATTTTTCAACAGATATTAAAACAAAAATAGATAATATCAATACTTCAATAAATGGACTAGAACCATATTTAGAAACATATACACCAGATGCAATAGAAGGTTTTTATATGCATCATCCTAATTTTGTTTCTCTTTCTGTTGGCGATATTACTAATGCCAGTAACCAATATATGATGTGTGATGGATTAGTGAATAAAACTATTTTTAGTAAGCCTATCGATATTTTAGGTAATATTTATACAAATGCTTCTGTTAATTGTGATAATGTTAATATTGATACTGATGGTAAATTAACAATTGATACAAACTGTGAATTATATAGATATGTTAGTGCTTTTTCATCTTTTGATATGAGGAATAGTGATGCTAATTCTTCAATCAGATTTATTTGTGGGGACCCCGCTGTTCAGTCTAACATTGTCGGAGCTGTTAATATTTCTACCGGATGGACTTTTAATACTGCTACTGCTGATTTTATGGGTAATTTATTTGCTGATGATGTTTATGTTAAAACTAATGGAGCATTAAGAAGCAATCATTTAGCACCTAACGGAGGAACATTAATAACCGTTGATACTAACTTAGCAGTTCAAAATGCATATTTAGCAACTAATACCATTCAATCATTCGATTTAACAACGGTTTCATTTTTGAATAATGTTTCAATGACAACAGGAACAGATATATTAATGGGAACAAGTGAAATATCAACTTATTATGATGGAACTAATTTATCAACAATTGATGTAATATTCAGAACGTCAAATACAGCTTTTAGAGTTTCAGATAGTTCAACTACACCTTCAGTTTTATTATCTATTGATAAGACATTTGGAACAACAGTAAATACTGGAAGTTTTACAAATAATGCTTCATCAACTTTTAATGAAAATATAACAGTTGTTAATACAAAAACATTATTTGTTAATGATATTCAAGATGCTTCAGGTGATGCTATTGATATTACTGCTGGAACTGTAACTATAAATGGAAGTCTAATAGATAATTCTGATGCAAGATTAAAATATGATGTAGATTTACTTAAAAGTAATTGCATTAGTATGATTAAGAAATTCAAACCTAAAAAAATTCAAAAGAAAAGATAGAGACGATAAGGATGCAATACACATCGGTTACATTGCTGATGATTTGTTAAAAGCAGTTCCAAAAGAAATTAGTAATGTAGTTCATAGCAGTCGCGAATATTTAGGTATTGAATATACAAAAGTACCAATATTATTACATAAAGCTTTACTTGAAGTAATAGATAAAGTTGAAAAATTAGAAAAAGAAATTAAGGAATTAAAAAGAGAAAAATCTAAATAATAATATATAATGGGTATTGGTCAAAGCAAAAACGAAGAAAATAACAGTATGGAAGACATTAAGAATTTAAGAGTAGATGAAAAAACGAGAGCGGATACTTTAATAATAAAATCTATTCAAGAATGTGTAACGAGAATAGAAAAGTTAGAAAAAGAAAAACAAACAAAGTTTCGTTATGCTATTCCAAAAGTAGATTTATGTAACTGGTCATTATTCTAAATTAATAATATTAAAAATTATTAACATTATTAATTAAAAAAATATGAATAAAATTTACTAATAAAACTTTGTCTTTCTTAATTGATGACTTTAATAGTTATTTTTTTCACTTGTAATGAAATAAAATTAGCCACATTGTCCCTATACACTAAATTAGTTTTATAAAGGTCTTTATTAAGAAAATAATAAATATCAAATAAATTATTTGATGTTAAAGTACGATTACGAACATGATTAAAAAAAAGTAAATGAGGTAGATGTAACAAATATATCATATTCAATTAATAATTTTAATGGTTTATGTTTTTGATGTAATTTATCTAACTCACTTAAGTTAAAAATATATGATATGCCGTTTTTGATAATATTTTTCATAATGATATTATCAATTTCAAAATACTGTGAATTCTTTAATTTGTAAGACTTATACACTGGTTTAAATTTACTAATATAATTTTTAATAATATTATTATTTTTTTATTTTTAATAATCTAACATCACCTAAATTATAAGATAATACAAGGTTTTTAATGTCTAATGGTAAATCATAAAATATCATAATATATTTAAATCTTTATTTTATTTTAAATGCTTTTTCAAATCTAACATATTTAGTTATTTTTTAATCATCTGGCACTCTTGTTGAACCACCATCACTATAATTATCGCTATCACTATCAGTATCATTTTCTATACGAATATGTTCTTCTAATTCTTTCCTCATTCTTTCTTCTTCCTTAAAAGTAATATGACAATCACTTTCAATATGGTCAGTAGCATCCTTCATTAAAAAAGTTTCACCACATTCACACTCTACTAATTGTTGTAGTCTTTGCTTTCGGTATTCCTGAATCTGTTTTGGTATATCGCTGCCGAAAAACCTTACTGGTTCTTCATATATTCTTTCTTGAAACATTTTTAACATTCTATAATATATAATAGATTTATTTTATTTTAAAAGCTTTCTCAAATCTAACATAAAACATATTATTAACATCTTTGGAATTCATATTAACATAAAAGAAGGAGTAGGGCTTATCATCTACCGCTTTATGATACATATTTAACAGTTGCTCTTTATCAACGATGGCCGAGTTTTCCTCAATAAAACTCATTAACTCTGATATATTCTTTAATCTAAAAATGTATAATGAACTGGCATTGACACGAATTATATTGGCGATTGTTTTATATTTTTGAAGACTACATATGCAAGAGATGGCGTCATGTCTTCCGCGTGTAAATAAACCGTGTAATATTTTTGAATATCTTAAAAATTTAGGGTCATCTGAAAAATCATCAATAACAATAAGAATTGAATGTAGTTTCTTCATCTTCTGTTCTTTCATATAATGAATTATCTTTCTTTGTGTGTTAATTATTTCTTCCAGTTCTTCAGGTTGGTAGGTGTCATAATATAACTTTTCTTTTTCGTCATCAACTTTCATATTATCTTTTTGGTATTTCTTGACTTCAACGAAGGTAGGGTCATTATGAACCAACGGGCTAAAAATGAATATACGGGCGAAGCAGTCCCTATAAACATTTAGGATAAGGTTTTGAATTAAAACTGTTTTGCCACCCGTTGATGAAGCAACAACAATTGAGCGAAAAGGTAGTTTTGGCACATGTTCATATTTGGATTGTTTGAAATCGTAATCAGTTATATTTATTGGTTTTATTATTGGAACATCAGACATAATAAAATAATATTAAAGTTATTTAGAAAATATTTTATATTTATTATTTATATGGTCATTAACCATTGCAGTTGTGGTAAAACTTATGATGACAAATATTTATATCTAGACAAAGCGATAGTATGTGGACATACTCAAAAAGATTTAGATAACATTGTTAGACTTATGGTGCAAGGCAAAGAATTTAAACATATAAGTAACAAAGACCTTCGAAATTAAAACATTTAGTTTTAAAAGTTTAGTTTTATAATTTAGTATATATTTACATGGATGAAGGATTAGAAAAGATTGTGAAAAAACTGAATAAGGTTTTAGAACAGAATAAGAATATTTTAGAAATCTTACAAGAAATGGAAAAGAAGAAACCATTAACAAACAGTTATCAAAGTAAAGAAGTAGATAGAACCAATGGGGAATATAAAAATAAAAGAAATATTTATTTAAACAAACTTAATAACAAAGAAATTAAAGAACCGAAGGCTTCAACTATGACATTTTATCAAATTGACTATGACGAGGAAACGCAACTTTATTCATAAAGTTGTATTTACTCATAGATAATATTATCTAAATATCTTTAATAATGAACTTATTAGAGATGTTTAGCGGAACAGGCAGTGTTGCACTTGTTGCAAAGTCGCTCGGTTTCAATGTTATTTCATTGGATTTGAAAAATGCTGATATAAATACTGATATTTTGAAATGGGATTATAGACAATTTGATAGGAACCATTTTGATTTTTTTTGGAGTAGTCCCCCATGCACTGAATATAGTGTTGCAAAAACTAGGGGAATTAGGAATATCGAATATGCAAATAGTATTGTCTTAAAAACTATTGAAATTATCAAATATTTCAATCCTAAGTATTTTGTAATCGAAAATCCTCAAACTGGATTATTAAAAAATCAGGAGTTTATGGATGAGTTTGATTTTAAAGATGTAGATTATTGTAAATATGGAATGCCTTACAGAAAACGCACTAGGCTATGGAATAACATTACAACTTGGAAACCCCGACCCTTATGTCAGAAAGACTGTGGGAGTGTTGTTCATGGGAAACATATTGAAACAGCCCAACGCTTGCCATCAAAAACCAAAGCAGAATGGGGAGACAATCCAGTATTTCATAAACAGGAAGACTTATACAGAATACCCCAAAACCTCATTAGTGATATTTTAGTGTCTCTCTTTTGAAATGTCAAAGCAAGGTGCAGATTTGAAGCATTACCGCTCTACCACTTCCTCAAACTGGATTGAATTGTAAAGTGGATGGGTTTTAACCCCAAAGTGTATGGATTTGAAACCCAAAGTGTATGGATTTGAACCCCAAAGTGTATGGATTTGAACCCCAAAGTGGATGGAGTTGAACCCCAAAGTGGATGGATTTGAATCCCAAAGTGGATGGATTTGAACCCCAAAGTGGATGGAGTTGAACCCCAAAGTGGATGGATTTGAATCCCAAAGCGATATATTTCATATCCAAAGTGGATATATTTCATATCCAAAGTGGATATATGTCATATCCAAAGTGGATATATTTCATATCCAAAGTGGATATATTTCATATCCAAAGTGGATATATATTGAATACACAAAGTAGATATACATATATATGTGTAATATATATATTGAATATCCAAAGTGGAAATATATCGAATATCCAAAGTGGATATATTGAATATCCAGAAGTGGATATGTTTAATACCCAAAGTGGATATGTTTAATATCCAAAGTGGATATATTTAGAATGTCTATACCATTTGAAATTAAAGCAACCTCTGGTTTGGAGTTAATACTATAATAATAACATGTAAAATCTTATATGTTATAATTATATTGAGCTTATGGTTTGTTTCTTATTTTTCTTAATGCCTTAAAAATGACTTAAAGAAATAGTGCCTTAATATAATAAGAGGAAAATGAACGGTGATAAAATCAATAATTATATCAATAAAAAATGCTATGATTGTTGTCACTTCAAAAAAGAAAATATGGAATTGTATAAATTAAATTTACCTAATGAAACAGTGAATAATATTACTAATTATTCAATGGATGAAAAAGACGAATGTGAAACTTGTCAGGAATGGAGAGATAATCAATTTTTAATCAAATGTTTGTTGAGAATAAAAGGAAGACATAATAGAAATGTAGAAGATGAGATTTTAATATTTCTAACTGTAAATAAAATACCACCTTATGATTATGTTAAACAGTTTCTTAAAATCAGTAAGAAAAATATCACATGATTTATGATATATTATGGATGTTGGGATATAGTCAAGAGAAAGGAGAAGATGTTAAATAAAATATCAAATTATTTATTGAAAGTAAAAAGTTTAATGTTCAGAATACAGTGAGAGATGTTAATATTATTTTTAAAAAAAAATAAATGACAGAAAAAAGGAAAGAATTGTCAAATGTAAATTATGATCCGACTGATAATTATCATCAAGCAACAAATAAACACAAGTAAAATCTTATATTTATAATTATACTCGTCACAGTATGGTTTTGTAAGAATGAAATATATTTATTTTTCCCTTGATTTGCTTGTCTCTTTCAAAGTGCGTTGTTTGAACTTGGCATGCTCTTTTGATTTTTTCGTGCTTTGGCTGTTTGTATTTTATTTTGTTTGATACTCTTCTGATATTTTTTGATGGTATGTTGCTTTGTTTTTGATTTTGTGTGTTTTTGAGTTTGTGTTCTTTGATGGTTTTTAGTTTTGCTGTTTTGTTGGTATGCTTGTTTGAATTATTTAATGTTTTATGCTTTGATTAAATATTTTGTTGGGGGTTGTTCTGGTTTTTGAGTTGCTTGGTGGTTCTTATCTTGTTTTCTGTGAATTTTGCTGATTTTGTTGTATGCTGTTTGATTTTTTGGGTTTGATGTTAGAAGTGCCATTTTATGTATTTTTTGGGTCATCTCGTGAGAACCACCTCAATTGGTCCTGGCGGTCCCATTCATTCTCCAGCGGGGAAAAGTCCTCGCTCGGCTTGCCATCCGCCGTCGCCAGGAGGAGGAACCATAGGCTGTCCCACAGGTCGGCCAGGTCCGCCGCGGACAGAGGCTGGGGAAGCCTGCCTGCCGCCGACGCCACGAGGTCGTTGAAGTCGTCCGTCGGGACCACGTGGGCGTCTTGTCCTACCGGAATGCCCGAGAGTTCCAGGAGCTGAGAGAAGCGGATTGCCGGCTCTCCGCCCAGCTTCCTCCCCTCAGTGCCTTGGCGCAGGCACATCAGGACCAACAGCTCCCCGTCCGTCTGTCTCGGGGAGAAGGACTCATCCGCCAACGTGTCCCATAGGACCCTTGGAATGCGGTCCCAAAGACGTGTGTAAGGCGGGCGCATAAGAAACTTGGTAGATACCCTAGCCATGATGAAAAAGGGGGTTTCGAGCCTCCTATCGAACCGCCGGGACCCAACCGCGGCACAATGCATGCATGCTCCAACCTTGCAGAATGCAGAGTGCAGATGGAGCAGGCAGGCCACACGCATCCCGACAAGTCCCCCCAAAGTCCCGAGATTTTAACCGGGAAAGGGGGGAGCGCGACCCAAAATCAACCCCCCAGAAACCCCCCAAAAGCACGGAGGGGGGAGACCGACCAGGCGGGGGATTCCCCAAAATTTCAAGGGGACCTCAAGGAAACCAAGAGTCGGCCGCAGCCACTTTTTCCGAACTGTGGCTGAGAAGGCCCGTCCTTGGGGCAGCTAATGCATGTGGCCTCATGGTCGAGGAGATCAAGCTGCCGTGACGTGGCTCCACTGCCATGCAACCAGAAGAACCCACGTGCGCCACCAGAATGGAATAAGAGAGGAAACAGTGGTGAAAACCGAACCCTCCTCGCACGTCAATAAGTGAGTCCTGCGCTCAAGGGCCAGGAGCTCCTCCGGCGCGAGCTTAAACTGCTGGTCAGCGCCCCGGGGGATCTCACCGCTTGCGTGCTTCTTCCAAACCCCCCCAAACATCCGGAGCTCTCCCTGGTGCCGCTTCATTGCCCAGAGGATAAGGGACAGCTTGCCATCCTCAGAGTCCAGGTCTTGCTGTGACATGGGCTGGTCCCCCCCGGGGCCGGTGGCACCGCTTGGGGGGCCTGTGCCGCTCCAGCGCGGGCATCTCCACCAAACCACTTCAAAGCACCACATTGGTGCAACTGGTACCTTAATCGCGAAACGGTGCATCCTTTACGCCGCATAAGGATTAGTGCCAAAATGGGAGGATTGCCCAGCTCCACTGGGCAGCTCCCCTCAGCAGCGGATGGGAGTAGAATTGATGCCACTCCCACAGCGAGGGAGGAATCCTCCCACCTCACCGGATGCCCTCCCGGCATCATGGGTGAGGAAGGAAAGTAGCGAAGATCAGCTTGAACAATTCGCTTTCGACTGAGGGGAAGACCCGGTTCTCAGTCGGAAATTGCGGGTCCGGATGAGTAAGTTCATCCGCCCATGTGTTAAAGTCGCGCTTCACATGCGACGGTCCTAACATGACCTGGTGGTCATGCAGTGTTAACACAATTTCCATGAGGATGGCCGCATTGGGCATCCTGCGAGTGGAATCGTTAAGCAGGGAGAATACGTTTCCCTGGTTATCACTAGCAACCAGAATCCTAGTGTGAGAAGCCGAGCCGGCTGCACAAAGCAGAACAGCCCTCACCAAAAGGAGGAGGCCGAAGAGCTCCAAGGCCGCTATCGCCCGCTGCGGGTCCCCAGTAGTGAAGGCCCTCGGCTCGCCCTCCGGTGTGATTCTGTGTTGGAACCACTTCACTCGGGACTTGTCGGGGTTGGGCACGTCCGAGCACCAACCACCAACCCATGCATGGTCCGCCTGTTTGCCAGCTCCCGCATCAGATGCCCCCGTCCATGGAAGTGTGGGAGCAAATGGAGATGCCAGTGGGAACCTCTGGTTGAAGAGCTTCCCCAAAGGATGGCCAGAGCACGAACCAGCTTCGGTGGCCTGCCCGAAGTGGTGCAGGCCTTCTTCCAGCTCCAAAAGGGCTGGAGGAAAGGTTTCGTCAATGGACACGCCGAAGTAGCCCATTGAATCCGGCCCAGGGCTTGTTCCACCTCCTTGCTGGTAAAGATGTCCCCCTGGGCCAGCCGTTTGAGAGTGGCCAGGATTATGACGTGCTTGACTGGAGCCAGCAGCACACAGGGCGTGATTGTGTCCACCACGAATCCCAACCAGGTATTGACCGGGGAGAGCGCCGTCTTCTTCCAAGAAAGCGGGACTCCCAGCGCCAGACGAGTGGCCAGGATGGCTGTGGCGTCCCAGTCCGCCCTGCTGCATCTGAGGACCCAGCAGTAGTCGTCCACAAAGACTAAGTGCCAGTCCACCTGAGGGAAGATGTAGTACAAGAGTCTGAGCACCAAGGATGCCTCTCTTCCCCAGTACAGTTGTGCCGAGGCCATGCCGTACGTGCCCACTCTATTGACCCACCACCGGTTCTGGATGCAGGCCACCTGGTATTTCCAGTCTTTCTGGAGCACTTTTATGCGCCTGTGGGCCTTGGTGACAACCGCCTTGAGGATGATGAAGGTTTCCCCCTGTGTCGGCGGCTGCCACGTCAGGGGTTCCCCCCTGCTCCCCCCAGGGCGTTCCGTGCCTGGGGGGGTTGGGGGGAATGGGGCCCTCCTATCAGGGCCCTCGGCACCTGGGAGTGGCCCCTTCCCTGAGAGTGTTGACCGCGGAGAGACGTCCAGGCCGCCGGAGGTCTCCATCATCCGCCTGCCCCTATCAGGGCCCTCGGCACCTGGGGGCAGGCTGGTGCTGTGGGGGTCCCTCTCAGGGCCCTCGGCACCTGGGGACCGCCCCTGCACCGGCTGGTGAACATCCCGAGGTTCCTCATCAGTGCCCGAGGATGGGGCTCGGAGTAGATGAGGATGGTCCGCCGCTGTCCTGAGCCAGTGGATGGCATGGAGGCAGTCTCCAACCATCGGTGCGGTGGTCTTCTCCTCCGTGTGAGCCTGGATGTGTGCGTTCGCTCCCCCTTTTGAGCCATCATAGATCGTCCTGATCTTGTCCGACTCATCAATCCCTGCAAGGGGGCCCGGGCAAAGTTCCTCCGGTTTGCAGCGGCACCTCTCTGCCGCCTCGGAGCGAGTGAAGGGCCCGTCCACCATGTCCAAGGCTCGTTCCTCGTAAAAGGTTGATTCGATTTCCTTGGCAAAGAGTTCAGCCGTTGGGTAGTTATCATGAGCCACTGGCGGGGGGGATCTTCCCCCAGCCAGGCTTCTCCCTTAAGCTCCTCCTTAGTGGGCCAAACTCCCGGGGAGGTCAAGGTAGGGTCCGAGACTCCCAAGGGGACCCCCTCTTTCAGTGTTAGGGGGAACTCCCAATCAGGGTCGCCTGAAAGGGATGCCAAGTGCGACACTAAGTCCAGGAGGAAGGGTTGTCCTGGGCATCGTTCATGGAGGTGCCTCGGTCCTAGGATAGCCCGCAGCTCCTCGAGGTCGGCTTCCTGGAAGGGGTGTGTGGTGGCACCTGATGCCAGGGACATTCGGACCTTGTCAATCCAGGGCCGGGCAAGGGTCATGATCAGGGCGCCCAAAGTAGCCAATGGGGAAATTCTCCGAAAAGCCCTGGGGAAGGTTTTCCCCCCCCATCTTTCAGGGGGCGTGAGCGGAAACCCAATTGGACAATCGCCACCCGGTCAGTGAGGTGTGGGACCCTGAAAGCGGGCAGGCATTCGGGGCGGTCCAGGACCTGGTCCCCCTGTCCCTCCTTCCCCCGTTGTTCCGCATCTCCGGCCATCGGGGGCATGGGAGATGGGAAGTCTGGGTTCATTGTTCCACGAGGGCTTACGGTGTCTGCCTCAGGGTGGAACTGCCCGTGCAGGCGGGGCTTCGGGGCGTTCGTGCCTCCGGGCTTTGAGCCCTGGTGTGATGAGGAGGGACCGCCTCCTTGACTGGGCCCCCGTTTTCCCCGGGGGGAATGGCCTTCCGGGGGGTCCGACCCCCGCCCCTTAGGTGGTTCCTTGGGGTTTCCCGGAAATTGTGAGGGGATCCGGATGTGCCCCGGCGCTGCGAGTGACACAGCGATGGCTTTGGCCAGGCCTGCCATCATATCCCAAGGGTATCTGCTAAGAGTCGAGGACTCGTTGGTGCCCACATGTGTCTGATGCGTGCACCGCATTTGATCCCAGTCCTGGATCGGGAGATCCGTGGCCAGCGTAGTGGCCTTCTTGACCAGCTGGCCCAGGCGGCACTGGTCGAAGGAGATTGCTGTCAAGGAGTTCTCCTCCATCCAAAGCTGCCCCTCCTCTGTGATCCAGAAGGATGAGCATTCCTTGGCTTTGGGCAGCGAGCTGCTCACCACTGGGTCCTCCGGGTGTTCCAGGAAGGACCTGGGCCCTGGCAGAGAACCCGCCGCTCGTGAGGCCCTTGCCAGGCTGGTGATGTACATCTGTCTCAGAATGAGGATGCTGTCATCATCAAGTTGAGTCTGGGCGGCCTGGTCCAGGTGTGGAAGGCCCCAAAGTGTCTCTGGAGTGCCGGGGTGGGAGCCCCCGGTTTTGGTATGTGGCGCAGGATGGACCATGTCCTGCAGTTGGGTCCTCCTCCAATGAAGACCACTCGGCCCTGCTTTGCTGCCGTGCAAAGAGCTCCATACAGCTTGGGTTGGAGCATATCGTGGTCCCCTTTTGGTCCAGACCGTAGGATGTCTACCGCCACCACCATGCTGGAAAGGTGTGGGTAGTTGGCATGAAGACAGCTGTCCAGGGAAGTTGGGTCTTCCTTGCCTGCATAGAGCAGGACAATGATGGGCCCACTGGATGGAACTTTGGGCGATGTGCCCTGTGTCCATCTCAGCCGCTGTACCAGACGCTCATGGATGTTCTCCATCCACGGGAAGATGTCCAATCCCGGTGACGGCTCCGTTGGACTTGTCAGGGGGGTAGCTGAAAGGCGTTGGCCCCCTTCATTCAGCCCCACCGAGCTCGTGTGGAAAACCACCGGGTCCTGCTTGATGATGTTGGGCGCCGGAAGTGGGATCGGCTGCTTCCTGGGAGTGTCCCTTGGCGTTGCGGTGTGCTGCCAGTCATCCGGCACTCGGGCCTTCTGGGTGCGGCCCCCCGTGTCAGGGCCCTCGGCACCTGCGGGGAACTGTCCCGTCCCCGCCATATCAGGGCCCTCGGCACCTGTGGCTCGGGACTGAGGCGCCGCCGTTGTGCCGGTTGTGTGGCTGTTCTGATCACGGCGAGGGCGTTGTGCACGCTGGTTCTGCCGTCCCCATCCTTGTTCCGCCGAGGATGGCCGCCACCTGGCCTGTCCCCCCCCTGTGTCAGGGCCCTCGGCACCTGCAGGAGGGGGCTCTGTGCCTGCTTGGGGCGTTTGCGCCCCTTCTCGCCCCCCCGGGCCTTATCAGGGCCCTCGGCACCTGAGGCCTTCTGGGGGGTAGGGGTCAGCGCCCCTAGTCAACCCGGGCAGTCCTGCGGGAGGTGGTCCCCCAGGCAGATGCGGCCCATTGCCAGGATGAGGTTGCACTTGTGGGTGCGGCCGCAGTTGCCCGGGCAGCGCCCGCGCATCCAGTTGTTACTGAACTGGTTCCCTTTCGGGTCGGTGGCTGCCTGCTTGTTACCGCCCCGGGACGCCTGATTGTTCAGGTGGGGGGTCTTACCCTTCCCTTTGTTCCCAGGCTTGCCCTTGGACTTCCCCTTGCCCTTGGACTTGTTCTTGCCCGTCTGAGGTGGTGCGTAGTCCATGGATGTCCTGGTTGATGGGCGGCCCCTGGAAAAGGTCTTGATCTTCTCATAGACCTCACGTGTCCAGAACAATGTGTCCTGCCTGACCGACAGCATGGCCGCCGTGAGGGTGTTGCCCTCATGCATCTTCTCGTGAATCTTTCGCCATGCGTTGCGTTCGGCAATTGCCAGGACGTGGTCCTCTGGCGGGGGAAAACGGCCCCCGATGTCCTCACCCTAGAACCACTCGTACCAGCTCTCCAAGTCCTCCCGGGTGATGTCGAACTGGCCGAACTGCGGGAACGAGAGGACGCACATGAGGAGGGTGTTGCGGAACACCGCGTGCATCCTCTCGAGCTGGTGGCGAGTTTTGGGCTCGCCCCGCTCTTCCGCCTCATCCTCCCGGTCCCAGCCATCAACCGTGCTCTTCTTAGTGGTCTTCCATGGCCGTTCTCCTGGCTCCGGGAGTGCGCTTACCAGGTATTTCATGGGGATGAAACCGATCTCGCCTCCTGCGCAGAGCTTGAACTGGCGCTTCACCAGCTGGTCGCTTCCTTGAAGGGCCAGCTTTGGTTTGGTGAGCTTGGTCTTCTCCTCCCAAACCCTCTCCAGCTGTCCCCGTTCGCACGAGACCGTGAGATTCGGGGCGGTGTCCCCGGGCGTGTGTGGCCCGGGTCCCGCTGTTGCATGCGCCCCAACTCCCATGGATCGTTGAGCCGCGTGAACCACCTGGAACATGCGGGCCGCGAACAGCCGGGAGGTCACATCCGTGTAGTGGTGGTTGTTGGGGGCGAAGCCCAACTCCCCCGGCGCCGTCTCCCTTGCACGGTCGGGCGA
>CAUJNA010003466.1:50000-126267 GCA_963377175.1 Effrenium voratum | reverse complement strand
CCCCTTCCCTGAGGGTGTTGACGGAGCTCTCCATCATCCGCCTGCCCCTATCAGGGCCCTCGGCACCTGGGGGCAGGCTGGTGCTGTGGGGGTCCCTCTCAGGGCCCTCGGCACCTGGGGACTGCCCCTGCACCGGCTGGTGAACATCCCGAGGTTCCTCATCAGTGGCTCGGAGTAGATGAGGATGGTCCGCCGCTGTCCTGAGCCAGTGGATGGCATGGAGGCAGTCTCCAACCATCGGTGCGGTGGTCTTCTCCTCCGTGTGAGCCTGGATGTGTGCGTTTGCTCCCCCTTTTGAGCCATCATAGATCGTCCTGATCTTGTCCGACTCATCAATCCCTGCAAGGGGGCCCGGGCAAAGTTCGTTTGCAGCGGCACCTCTCTGCCGCCTCGGAGCGAGTGAAGGGCCCGTCCACCATGTCCAAGGCTCGTTCCTCGTAAAAGGTTGATTCGATTTCCTTGGCAAAGAGTTCAGCCGTTGGGTAGTTATCATGAGCCACTGGCGGGGGGGATCTTCCCCCAGCCAGGCTTCTCCCTTAAGCTCCTCCTTAGTGGGCCAAACTCCCGGGGAGGTCAAGGTAGGGTCCGAGACTCCCAAGGGGACCCCCTCTTGCAGTGTTAGGGGGAACTCCCAATCAGGGTCACCTGAAAGGGATGCCAAGTGCGACACTAAGTCCAGGAGGAAGGGTTGTCCTGGGCATCGTTCATGGAGGTGCCTCGGTCCTAGGATAGCCCGCAGCTCCTCGAGGTCGGCTTCCTGGAAGGGGTGTGTGGTGGCACCTGATGCCAGGGACATTCGGACCTTGTCAATCCAGGGACGGGTAAGGGTCATGATCAGGGCGCCCAAAGTAGCCAATGGGGAAATTCTCCGAATTGAGCCTCCCTGGGGAAGGTTTTCCCCCCCCATCCCTCACAGGGCGTGAGCGGAAACCCAATTGGACAATCGCCACCCGGTCAGTGAGGTGTGGGACCCTGAAAGCCGGGGCGGTCCAGGACCTGGTCCCCCTGTCCCTCCTTCCCCAGTTGTTCCGCATCTCCGGCCATCGGGGGCATGGGAGATGGGAAGTCTGGGTTCATTGTTCCACGAGGGCTTACGGTGTCTGCCTCAGGGTGGAACTGCCCGTGCAGGCGGGGCTTCGGGGCGTTCTTGCCTCCGGTCTTTGAGCCCTGGTGTGATGAGGAGGGACCGCCTCCTTGACTGGGCCCCCGTTTTTCCCGGGGGGAATGGCCTTCCGGGGGGTCCGACCCCCGCCCCTTAGGTGGTCCCTTGGGGAAATTGTGAGGGGATCCGGATGTGCCCCGGCGCTGCGAGTGACACAGCGATGGCTTTGGCCAGGCCTGCCATCATATCCCAAGGGTATCTGCTAAGAGTCGAGGACTCGTTGGTGCCCACATGTGACTGATGCGTGCCCCGCATTTGATCCCAGTCCTGGATCGGGAGATCCGTGGCCAGCGTAGTGGCCTTCTTGACCAGCTGGCCCAGGCGGCACTGGTCGAAGGAGATTGCTGTCAAGGAGTTCTCCTCCATCCAAAGCTGCCCCTCCTCTGTGATCCAGAAGGATTTGGGCAGCGAGCTGCTCACCACTGGGTCCTCCGGGTGTTCCAGGAAGGACCTGGGCCCTGGCAGAGAAACCGCCGCTCGTGAGGCCCTTGCCAGGCTGGTGATGTACATCTGTCTCAGAATGAGGATGCTGTCATCATCAAGTTGAGTCTGGGCGGCCTGGTCCAGGTGTGGAAGGCCCCAGAGTGTCTCTGGAGTGCGCCCTCGCACCGGGGTGGGAGCCCCCGGTTTTGGTATGTGGCGCAGGATGGACTATGTCCTGCAGTTGGGTCCTCCTCCAATGAAGACCACTCGGCCCTGCTTTGCTGCCGTGCAAAGAGCTCCATACAGCTCGGGTTGGAGCATATCGTGGTCCCCTTTTGGTCCAGACCGTAGGATGTCTACCGCCACCACCATGCTGGAAAGGTGTGGGTAGTTGGCATGAAGACAGCTGTCCAAGGAAGTTGGGTCTTCCTTGCCTGCATAGAGCAGGACAAGGATGGGCCCACTGGATGGAACTTTGGGCGATGTGCCCTGTGTCCATCTCAGCCGCTGTACCAGACGCTCAGGGATGTTCTCCATCCACGGGAAGATGTCCAATCCCGGTGACGGCTCCGTTGGACTTGTCAGGGGGGTAGCTGAAAGGCGTTGGCCCCCTTCATTCAGCCCCACCGAGCTCTTGTGGAAAACCACCGGGTTATGCTTGATGATGTTGGGCGCCGGAAGTGGGATCGGCTGCTTCCTGGGAGTGTCCCTTGGCGTTGCGGTGTGCTGCCAGTCATCCGGCACTCGGGCCTTCTGGGTGCGGCCCCCCGTGTCAGGGCCCTCGGCACCTGCGGGGACCCGTCCCGTCCCCGCCATATCAGGGCCCTCGGCACCTGTGGCTCGGGACTGAGGCGCCGCCGTTGTGCCGGTTGTGTGGCTGTTCTGATCACGGCGAGGGCGTTGTGCACGCTGGTTCTGCCGTCCCCATCCTTGTTCCGCCGAGGATGGCCGCCACCTGGGTCAGGGCCCTCGGGGGGGCTTCTGTGCCTGCTTGGGGCGTTTGCGCCCCTTCTCGCCCCCCCGAACCTTATCAGGGCCCTCGGCACCTGAGGCCTCCCGGGGGGTAGGGGTCAGCGCCCCTAGTCAACCCGGGCAGTCCTGCGGGTGGTCCCCCAGGCAGACGCGGCCCATTGCCAGGATGAGGTTGCACTTGTGGGTGCGGCCGCAGTTGCCCGGGCAGCGCCCGCACATCCAGTTGTTACAGAACTGGTTCCCTTTCGGGTCGGTGGCTGCCTGCTTGTTACCGCCCCGGGACGCCTGATTGTTCAGGTGGGGGATCTTACCCTTCCCTTTGTTCCCAGGCTTGCCCTTGGACTTCCCCTTGCCCTTGGACTTGTTCTTGCCCTTCTGAGGTGGTGCGTAGTCCATGGATGTCCTGGTTGATGGGCGGCCCCTGGAAAAGGTCTTGATCTTCTCATAGACCTCACGTGTCCAGAACAATGTGTCCTGCCTGACCGACAGCATGGCCGCCTTGAGGGTGTTGCCCTCATGCATATTCTCGTGAATCTTTCGCCATGCGTTGCGTTCGGCAATTGCCAGGACGTGGTCCTCTGGCGGGGGAAAACGGCCCCCGATGTCCTCACCATAGAACCACTCGTACCAGCTCTCCAAGTCCTCCCGGGTGATGTCGAACTGGCCGAACTGCGGGAACGAGAGGACGCACATGAGGAGGGTGTTGCGGACCACCGCGTGCATCCTCTCGAGCTGGTGGCGAGTTTTGGGCTCGCCCCGCTCTTCCACCTCATCCTCCCGGTCCCAGCCATCAACCGTGCTCTTCTTCGTGGTCTTCCATGGCCGTTCTCCTGGCTCCGGGAGTGCGCTTACCAGGTATTTCATGGGGATGAAACCGATCTCGCCTCCTGCGCAGTGAACTGGCGCTTCATCAGCTGGTCGCTTCCTTGGAGGGCCAGCTTGGGTTTGGTGAGCTTGGTCTTCTCCTCCCAAACCCTCTCCAGCTGTCCCCGTTCGCACGAGACCGTGAGATTCGGGGCGGTGTCCCCGGGCGTGTGTGGCCCGGGTCCCGCTGTTGCATGCGCTCCAACTCCCATGGATCGTTGAGCCGCGTGAACCACCTGGAACATGCGGGCCGCGATCAGCCGGGAGGTCACATCCGTGTAGTGGTGGTTGTTGGGGGCGAAGCCCAACTCCCCCGGCGCCGTCTCCCTTGCGCGGTCGGGCGAGTCCCACCGGGTCGCGAGGTCCTCCATCGAGACAAAGCCCTCATCCGACAGTGTCGCTTGGATGAACCACGGGATGCCCTTGAGGACCATGAGGTTCCTGGCGGTCTTGTGGAGCTTAGCCACTGCGTCCGTGTACACTCCAGGAAATTCCTGTGGTGGTGCCACCAACTCATCTGGTGTCGCCGCCATGGTGTGGGTGGGCGGGATTTCAAATCACAAGACAAAAGATCAAAAGGTCCACTTGAGCCAAAATGGTGGCCCAAGTGGATACTTATTAAGAGTCAAGACAAGCGACCTACGGTTAACGCTTTAGCCCAGACTCTTCAAAGCACCACATTGGTGCTACTGGTACCTTAATCGCGAAACGGTGCATCCTTTACGCCGCATAAGGATTAGTGCCAAAATGGGAGGATTGCCCAGCTCCACTGGGCAGCTCCCCTCAGCAGCTGATGGGAGTAGAATTGACCCCAACGGACGGATCGCATCAGCTGCCAATACCAACGGACGAGCTGGTCGTTGGGGAGGTCCTCCCTCCACGTATGCCGTGTGGTCCCGCTGTCGCATTTCAGGGCCCTCGGCACCTGTGCGTCCAGCGGTCCGGCTGCGGTCCACCCGGTGCGGACCCCAATCCGCCGCCTGGGATGCCCGGGGACATCTCAGGGCCCTCGGCACCTGTGTCCCCTGGTTCCCGGGGCACTGGCCCCCTGGGATAGGGGTGAGAACATCTCAGGGCCCTCGGCACCTGTGTCTCCCCCCCTCCAGGCCCCTTCGGGGTTGCGTGTCAGGGCCTTCGGCACCTGCGCTCCCCGCTGGCCGCGGGGCTGGGGGGCGTATCAGGGCCCTCGGCACCTGCGCCCTCTCCCCCTGCCTCCTTGCCTTGAGGCATGGGGGGAAGCGTGTCAGGGCCCTCGGCACCTGCGCTATCCACCCCTCACTCAATTTCCGGGAGGACGACCGCCTCCTTGTCCGACTGAGTGTCCACGCTCTCGTCGGTGTCCGAGGAGAGGGGGATGGAGGCCTCGGAGTCCTGTGCTGCGCAGGGCTCCACGGCCATCCACGTGTTCGGGAAGGTGAAATGCCGGAAACATCTGGTGCATCCCAGGTACACCTCCGGCTCAGCATGGAAGTCCTGCTCCGCCAGCTCCAAAATCTTGAGCGGTCCCGGCCTCCAGCCGCACCCCACTGTGACTCCATCTGTGTCCAGTAGGTGCATGCTGTAAGCTTTGGTGGGACCCTTTCGGGCCGTGGTGGCTACCACCATCAGTGGACCCCGAGGCGGGGGCACCTCATCCGCAGCCATCTTGGTGATGGCCGGCTTGTTGGCGGGGATCACATCCCAGCTGGCATTCGAGGGCGGTGTGTCCGGGACTTCCTTGAACAAGGCCTTCGGTGAGGCCGGGCACACCACCTTGTCCTCCCAGTCCTCATGTCCGAGGTCGACTCGGACCGCCCTTCCTGCCTCGAGTTGCATGGACGGGAGCTTCTGGAGGACCTGGTCCCAGATGGAGCACACCACGTGTCGCTTCTCCCGGGTGTAGACATCCGCCGTGGACTCCTAGAACCAGTTTCCCAGGTACTGGCGCTGGTCCCTCGGTATGTGCGCCTGGAATGCCAAATCCGGCATGAAGACCCGGAAGGAGTACCATGAGAGTTCAGCCACGTCCTTGACTGGCGCGCCCTGCTTCCCCAAGGCGTCTTTGAGCTGTCTGGGGTTCCTGGGCGGGGGATGAAGCCCGTCCTGTCCTTGTTGATCGTGGGGATCAGGTAGTCCATCTCGCGGAACTCCTCCGAGGCCCTGAATCTCTTCCACCACCGCTCCAAGGGGATCCACCATCTGGCCCCCGAGAAGGGGAACAATGGGGCGATGAGCGGGACCGGGTTCCGTTTGATGGCCACTGCCGACGTGGTCTTCGTTTGCCAGGCCAGCAGCTCCAGGGTGTTGCTCGTGGACTTGACCGTCTGCGGCGAGGTGTGCTGCACGTCGTTGAAGCGCGCACTGCAGGCCAGGTTGAACCTGGCCATCGCCATGATGTACCTGTCCACTGCGTTGGTCAGCTCCGGGACCCGGTTCTCCGGCGGGGCCCCTTCTGCCCCTTGTTCCAGGGCCCAAACAATTGCCCGGGTCGGAACCACCGCCTTGCGCTGTGGCTTGACCTGGGTGTCCACCAGCGTCTCCTGGATGGCTTTCCGCTTCTCCAGGAGTTGTTTGTGTTCGTCAACGTTGAGCATGCCGAGTTTAATGGAGAGCCATTTTAAAGTGCCCCACCACTTCTGGAGCTTCGCCGGGGTGACCTCCAACGTGACCGCCTGGTTCATGAGGTGCCGGACGTCGCCGGCCGTCCAGGGGAGGTTCTGGAAGCCGATCTTGCGCATGCCCTCATAGGCCAAGCAGTGTGCCCGGATGGTACGGAACCGGGCATCAAAGAGGTGGCCAAACTCCTCCAGCTCCCTGGCCCCCATCACCTGGTGCATGTAGGGGATCTGGTGCCGGAAGGGGATGAAGTATCCCAGGAGGCGTTCCAACCACCTGGCCCTCAAGTGTTGTTCCAACGCTCTCTGAGATGTCGGCAATTGGGTTTTGATCGTCCCTGGTTTCCAATGCCGCCACTTGTTGGCCACTGCCAGGACATCCGGGGCCTCAATCGATCCGGAAAGGATCCACTCTTCGCGGTCCCGGATGGCCTGTTCCATTTCCAGTGGAGAATAGGTGTGCGATTGCCTGGCGCCTGCCGCACGAAACAGAAGTTGTTGCTGGGTCTTAGTAGCGAGCTCCAAATCCGCCTCCTCCAGCGGTTGTGGTTGGGAGCCGAGTATCCTCGCGAGGATCAAGTTGTAGGTGTCCGAGGCCACCAGGACGTGGTTGACGTCAGGTGCCAGCCCCACGATCCGTGTCCACGGCCGCGGGTCAAAGACCACCGCATCCGGGTTGGCGACCTTGTCCTTTTTGACCCATTCCAGGCAGCACGCCACGAGGATTTCCCCGTCCGACTGCACTGGTGCAAATCCAAGGTCATGCAAATTCAACTGGAGCGCGGTTGGCGCCCCTAGGAAGGTCGTCCCAAACGGGGAAGGGAGGCGGGGCCTCCACATCATCATGATCCACTCGAGCCGGGGGCCTAGTCCCTAGGTGCAAACCCCAACCCAACAACAGGGGGCCCCCCAAAACCCCGGAAAGTCAACCCCGAAACGGAGGAAACGGGGGAAAAAGGGGGACCCAGGGAGCCGCCCCGAAAAGGGAAAACCAACCAAGAGAGGGGAACCAAGGCGCACCCCGGATCAGCCCAAGCCGCGCCAATTTTCCTCGCCTGGTGCAAGTCTGGGCCTGCGCTGTTCCCTGGGGGGGGATATCAGCGCATTCGGCAGCTGTCCCCCCCCCGGGGTGCGCTGCGCATCCGTTCCGGATGGCCGCGGTCCTGGATGGTGTGCCGGAAGATGGCGTTGTCCCGCATCCTCACGCGGCCCCCTTCGCGATGTCATCGATGCGCTTGAGCGCAGCAGCCTCCGGATTCCGCAGAATCAGCTCCCAGATGGCAGTGGAGACGTGGCCTGTCTGGGTGGTCTGGCTGAATCTGAACCTGGGCACCTTCTGGTCCACGATGGAGACGTCCCGCAACGGGGCCGAGGGCTCCACCCGGCGGTAGTACTCCAGCCGCTCCTTCACCCAGCGGTTGTAGAGGCCCTCCGGCGGCTCGTCCAACACCAGCTGCAAGATGGCCTTGCCGGCCCGGATCTGGAGGAGGCGGGTGCCCCTCCCCCGGCACGCCAGTACCCCTTACAATACTTGCACATGCAGCCCCCCCGGGTCTCCCCTTTTGTCTTCGGGATGAGTTCCCACGGGGTGACGGAGCTCAGGACCAGGCCACACTCCATGTGCGCCCAGAAGACATGCTTCATCTCCACCGGATAGTTCTTCTTCCGGTAGTCCTTACCCACCACGCCGTGGACGTTCCGCCCCAGGGGATGTCAGGGCCATCGGCACCTGTCCGGCACCCAGGGGCGGAGGGGTCCAGGCCCATCAGCTTGATCATGTCGTTGGTGTAGCCGAGCTTGCGGTAGATGGAGGGGGCCACTGAGTCGGGGACTGCGCCGACCCACCACTGCTTCGTGTTGCAGCGCCAGTTGACCTTCACCTCCGCCAGGGCCCCGGGCCTCCAATGCGGTCCATGAGGGCCTTGTACACCTCTGGGAACTGCTGGAGGCTCTCCACCGGGACCGAGATGCGCTCGTCGCATACCGCCCGCAGGATCATCTGCTCCTTGGAGTCCGCCACGTCATGGACCGGGAGCTGCATCACCTCCGCCGGGGTGTCCGTGAGGAAGGCCCGGGCCGCGAGGACCTTGCCCATGGCCCGGTAGACCAATCGCCACTCCGGTCCTGTCTGCGGAAACGGAAGGCCCTCCTCCTTCAGGAAGCACCGCGCGTCCTCCTTCAGGGTCTCCCAGCCTCAGGCGGGTCTGATTCTGGGCCTTGTTTTTCGGGCCCCGCTGCCTAGGGCCCTGCAGCAGTGGCAGAGACTCCCAGACTCCCCAGAGCTGGCGCAGGGTGTAGCTGTGCCCGAACATCCCCAGTAGGCCTGGGAGTGTCCAGGACGAGATCTGGCGCGTCCAGTGGAAGTCCTCATCCGGATCGTGGGGGGCAGCCCAAAAGATGGATCGCAGGTCCCCAGGGTATCGTCGGACCCAGCGGCCCGCAAAGATACGGACCTCTCCGACCCGTTTGCTCATCCAGCGCAGGACCGAGAGCTGCACCTCCGGGTCCTTGGTGTCCAGGCCCACCGGGGTGGCGGACGGCTTGTCAGGGCCCTCGGCACCTCAGCTCGTCACGCCAGAGCCCGAGGCTGGGGGGCTCGGCACCTGGGCGCGCCGCACCAGAGCCCCCCGCCTTTGGCATGGGGATCCCTGTCAGGTCCGGCAGATCTGACAGGAGGGCCGCCGGGAAGGGATTCCTACCCAGCAAGATGACCGCCTTGGCCTCAAGGTAGGAGTCCGTGAGGGATGTGAGGTCGTCCATACTGAAGTCCCTCCATGCCGTTGTCGGCTCGAAGACCCCAGTCTCAATGGCGACCCGGACCTCACTAGGCCACGCACTGAAGGGAGGCGCGATGGGCTCGAGCATTCTGGTTTCGAGGGAGCCCTTCGCCTGTCTGGCTGGTGTTTCGCTTTTGCCTCCTCCGCAGTGGTCTGGGCCTGGAGGAGCTCCGGTGTGGGTCTCCCCCAGTCCGCACCCAGCTTGTCCAGCAGCTTCTCACGGAAGAGGTCCAAGTCCAGGTTCTTCAGGAGCAGGCCTCCATCACCTCCTCCGTCAATGGCCCCCCCTTGAAGTTCGTGGAGGACCGCCGCGGAGCGCTTCCACCTGGTCCGCCTTCTTGGCCTCCTCCTGGGCGATGGTGGTGGCGTTGAGCCGGGTCTGAATCTTGAAGGCCTTCACCGCAGACGGGTGGAAGGCTCTGCATTCCTGGCCCTCTTCCTTGTCGCCTGGCAATGGGGGCCTCCCCCCCGGTGGGGCCGTCAGAAACTCCTCGTCCAGCTCCATGGGGCAGTTCCTGATCACCGCCCGGACCGAGGAGGGGACGAAGTCCGAGAAGCTGGCCTGGTCCGGGTTCTCGCAGGCCATCGGGTCGGTGGCCAGCTCGCTGACGTCCACCGAGGCACTGAGCTTGAGGTCGCGGGCAGGGTCCGTGTCAGGGCCTTCGGCACCCGCGGACCGGGCCGCCGTGAAGACCGCATTGCCCTGGTCATCCACCGTCAACTGCCAATGCGTGCCCGCCATCTCCAGGGTGGCCGAGTTGGTCGCCGTGTCAATGGGCTCCGTCTTCTTGCCGCACCCCATGCACTTCGTGGCGCCCTTCTTCACCCAGGGCATGGTGCAGCAGGGGCAGATCCAGGATGTGGGCGGTTCTCCAGGCCCCCGTACCCCAAGCCAGCGCGCTTGCCAACCTGCTGTCCCGGGGTGCTGAGCCGGGCCTCATGCTCGTACTTCATCTTGGCGATGTAGAAGGCCTCCACAACGCGCTCCAGGCCCCCCTGCTTGAGTTGGGGGCCCTCAAAGCCTCGCAGGAGCCGCTGGACGTCCTTGGCCTGCCGTCGGCGGAGCCTAGTGGCCGTGGTCGCATCGAAGGAAGTCGCCCGCCATCTGGTCGTCGCTGAACTGGTAGAGGCCCTCCGAGACCTTGAGGGCCTTGGTGAACACGCTCCCCCCGGCGGGGGGGCTGCGGGGTTCTCATCCTCCTCCGAGGACGCCTGCTCCTTGACCTTCGCCATCAGCTCCCGGCGCCTCTGCCACTTGGCGTCTTCCCGGGCATCCAGGCGGGCCTCCTCCAAGCGGGCTGCAGCCGAGGGGGACCTGGGCATCGGCAGCTCCTTCTCGTCCTGCGCCGGAGCTCCTCCATGGGCACGTCCTCCTCCGGCGGGTTCAGGAGCTCCAGGAACGCCCCTGGGGGGCGTGTCAGGGCCTTCGGCACCTGCGCCACCCCAGGGGCTGCATCTTCCATCGGCTCATCCTCTGCCTTGCGCTTGGCCGGGTAAGGGGGGCCTGCTCCAGCTCATCTGCGCTGGAGAAGAAACGCTCATCAGGTGCCTGAGGGACCTCAGCAGCCAAAACGGTCCATCCTTCTTCCTCCCTCTTCACGAGGCTCGCCAGGTACTTTGCCATGGAGGCCTTTGCCTTAGCCTTGGCCTCTGCTACCGCGGCACCAGCGTAGGCGGGGGCGTACATGGCTTTGCGAGTAGGGGAAAGAAAGATTTCAAATCACAAGACAAAAGATCAAAAGGTCCACTTGAGCCAAAATGGTGGCCCAAGTGGATACTTATTAAGAGTCAAGACAAGCGACCACCTACGGTTAACGCTTTAGCCCAGCAGTGCCTCCTGGTGCCACGGGTTCTGCGACGCTCTGAGCATCTTGATGTAGGGGACATACTTCTCCCCACCGGGGGGATGTCGTCGGGGTCATCCAGCCAGGCCCCTCTCGAGGGCCTTCCTGAGATCATCCGGCCACGCCGACACTTCCAAGGGCTTGAGAGTGTGGTTGAGCATCCATGCCTGGTTGGTGTCCTGGATTCGCTTGTTTGGCGCCTGAGCCTCCTGAATGGAGCCCATCGCCTCAGCCAATGCCTGGCTGGCGTCAACGCCCTTCCCCTCCAAGTACTGCTCTCTCACCTTGGCCTTGAAACGCTCCAGGTTGACCTTCCTGAGGGCACGGGCTCCCTCGTTGGCCGCCTCATCTGACGGCAGCCTGTATGCCCTCCTGGAGGGGCGCCAGGATCGCCATCTCGTTGTCCAGCATCTCCTCAGTGACCAACTCCTTGTGCCGCCGCCTGGCCGAGGCCTCCTCCGGAGTCGGTTCCCGCTGCTCCCGCAAGGCCTTATGCAGCTCCTCCTTCTTCCTGATCGCCTGGTCCACCTGGGGATGGTAGAGCTCGAAGCTCTGAGCCTCCGCCTCCTTCAGGGACCGCTGCACTTTGACCTTGATCTCCTGGCTTTCCCGGACCTTCAACGCCTCGTCGTCCGCCTCCATGGACAGGATCTCCTGCCGGATGTCCACCCGCCTGTTAAGCGGGACCGCATCTGCCATGGTGATCTCATCCGACGAGTCCGTTTTTGGAGGGGCCCGTGCCGTCCACCAAGTTGCGGTCGGCCTGTGCCAGGGTACCACCGGGGCCAACGCCACCCAGGCTTCCCCATTCCCGCTGCTGGATCCAGGTCGGCTTGCCCTCCAAGATGAGCAGGTTGTAGGTGATGCCGTCCGCCTCATAGGTGGCCGAGGGTGCCTGGAAGGGGGCGAACTCCTTAGCACTGCTTGGCTGCCTCTGGCCACCCCGTTCCGCATGCCTTGCACATGAACTTGTAGTCGGAATGACCTGCGTCGAGCCTGTGTGGGTGCCGATACACGCCTTGTTCCTCTGGAACTGCGAAGCCCAGACCTCCTCCTGGCGGAGCTGGATCTTCATCGGGACGTACGCCTCCAAGATGCGGATCACCAGGTCCTCCGTGAGGTTCTTCCCAACAAACTTGTGAAACAGGGAGACCGCCTCCTCCATCGTGATGTCTCTCAGCAAGGTGGCCGCCGACGCTGGAAGGACTGGAAACAGGTCTGGGAGGTCCACCAGCTTGAAGTACCCGGGTTTTCCGTCCACCGGCACCAAGGTGACAGGTTTGTTGGCCTGAGACGTAGCCTTCTGAGAAGCCGCCACGAAGCCCTTCAGTCTCTTTGTGGGTGGCGTCTGCGCCTCCTCCGGTGGCCCGCTCCGTGCCGTCCGCATCCCCCATGTCCTTGTCGCCCTCCTCGGCGGGGCCAGGGGCACCCAAGCCGGGAGTCGGTGTGGCAAATGCCACTCGGAGACGCTCCAGTGCACTGGAGAGGTCCTTCATCACATCGGTCGCCCAAGCTGACGGGGGGGCCTCGGGCTCGTCCAAAACCAAGCACGCCTCCCGTGCGCGAATGTCCTGGGCCTCCTGGCTGGCCATTTCAACCTCCACGGTGAGTGTCTGGTCCTCAATCAACTCAAAGGAAGTTGCCGAGGTTGCCGAGGAAGCCATTGCTTGGTCGGGGTTAAGTTCGAAAATGCAAAAGATCAAAGTTTTTCAATCAGCTTGGGTTCCAGGAACCCAGAACAATGCTTGAGCCAAAATGGCACATGCCATTGTGGTCAAGCATTCCACACACAGTGCATGTTTCCACATGCGTTTCAACATTAACAAATTGTATATGTTAAACGCATTTGTTTGCAGAAAGCTGTCTCTTTTTTTCTGGACCCCGGAAACCCTACTGATCTAAACCCTACTCATCTACCCCCCGTTGAAGTTAGTGACAAAACCATAGACCACTACGGTGAGCAGGTACGTCAACATGTGAACCACTTGCTGCGCACTCACGCCATCCCGCTGGCCCTGCTACACATCTGTCCACCTAAAGCGCCTGTAGCGCACCGGGCTTAACCACAAGTCCCACTGCGCATCCTCACCCGGGCTTCGGTGAACTTTTTTGTAATCACATATTTTGAACTCCCGCCTGACTCACATCTGTGGGCCCCGGTGTTTGTTTTTTGAACTCATGCCCAGGCCGTGATTTAACAAAGAAAACAGTAAGACCACCAGGCGTGATTTCAAAAAGAACACACCGGGACCGTGGTGTGTTTCTTTAAAATCACCAGTCGCTCACTGACTTGCTGGCCCGCTTCCTGTGAAAGAACACACCAAAAAGAATCCAAAATAGGGAATGTCAAAATCACTCCGGGCGTGAATTCAAAAAACACCGGTTCCTCCGCACCTCCTCAAAACCACCGGCGATCCCACCTCCACGAAAAACCCCAAGACCACCTCCACGACCAAGTCGGCCATTGCAACCGCTCGAGAGTTAGCCAGCCCCGCCACCCCACAAGAACCTAGGTGGCTGGCCAAACCTCCTTATGTTGGTCATAGTCTTCAGTCGCACTTGGACGGAAGCAAAAACAGTGTACTTGGCGTGCTGCAATGGGAGCAAAAGTCGCTGACACCTACCGCAACTGTAGCCACAAAGATCGCAAACCGGTTCCTAAAGGTGCCACTCAGGGCTCCAAGCGTGAGCGTGGCATTTAACCAGAGAGAGGCGATCTGTCCACGACTTATGAATGAAGTTCCAGCACGTAAACTGTACTGCAGCGGTGCGAAGGGATTGTCGCATAGCGACACCGTCCAAAGCACGGCTGGAAGGATCCAAAACCACGTCAGTGTCAGGAGCAAAGCAAAAAGGGCACCTACGTACAAGGACTGTAGGGGTAGGAGTCTTGGAGACCTAGTCTCGTGGTAAAGGCATCAAAAAGAGATCCTGCAATCCGCTGTCATGATCAGGGTCCCATAAGGAACCCTGAAAAGGGTTGTCTAAAATCACGCATTTAGGGGCCCATCACCATCCCTAAACGCTGGGGGGTAGTTGGGCTCTTTAGCTCCTGGCTCTTTAGCGCTCCCCCAATCGTCTTTTACCCTTGGGGTGGCGACCGAAAGGAAGCCAGTCTGGCTTCCCCCGCCTTGCCGCCATCCTCCTCCAGCACTGCTCCCAGCGCCTCGAGCCCCGGACCCGCTCGCGGGTCGATCGGCAGCCTGTGCGACGGGATTTTGCGAGCCGCGGTTTGGGCTGGGATGTCTGGGTGTGGATTTGGCCAAAAGACTGGGTTTCGTCCGGTCAACAATGACCTTCCAAGCGCCACCTACAGGTCCCTTTTTTGGAGGGCAAATGTTTGACCTCAGTTGCTGGATTTGCCAACCCACAGCTTGCCCCGGCCTGATCTGGGCCGCATCGAATGGATTGTTCTCAAGAACAAATCCATACCTGGCTCTGATGCGTGGGGAGGGGTCAAGTGGGCTTTTGCTTCCAGGGGGCCACAACAGAAGCCGATGGTTGTCCTGAGCTGCCCAGAAAGCGCGTCGCACCTTTGAGTTCCTTCTTCGCAACCTTTAGAGGCTTTTGGTAGCTGTCATCACGCCTCACTACTGACTTTGGCTTCATCTTGGGGTTATCTCCTGTGAGTCGCCTGTGAGCCCAGGGTCAGTAATGCAGAACAAGCTGCGGCCTTCTCATAGAAGATGCAGACCTGGTCAAACAGTCTGGAGAGCCCTAAGCGTTGTCCAAATTCAGGAGCTTTTGCCGCTTTTGTTTGACCACCAATTGTTCGCTAAGGCTATGTGAGACATCAGAATCTCGCCACGAGTTTTTTTCTTGTACTTCAAAAGTCCTGCCTCATCGCCTGCCTCATAGTCCACGGAAGCTACCAGCGCCACGTGGCCACCCTCATCCGCAAAATGCACGTCGGGCGGTTCCCCGTTGGAGGAAACGAAGCCCCGGATACCACTTCAGAACAAAGCAACCGGGTGGTGCAGTCGCCAAAAAAAGAAGCCAACTGGTGGGTTTACCTCATAGTTGCAGAAGTCCTCCACACAGCCCCGATACAGACCCAAGATGGGCCTTTGGCTCCCCTCTTAGTCAGCTATTATCCAGACCGATTTCAATTTGGAGGCTTTCCCCAATCATTGGAAGTCCGCATTTGGAGTTGTCTCCAAATTGGATATGGAACCCCCTCACTGGGTGTCTCCTTTGGTTTCTCAAAAACATCCCCAAACTGAAAACCAATCCTCTAAAAGTGGCACCCCTGACAATTAGACCCAATAACAACAGCAGTTTTAGGGAGGTGTCCTTCTGATCCAGATGGGGGTCAATGTCCATCTTGTCACTGAATAATGTTCAATTCTTTGGAGCCTTTCGAATTCATGGGGATTTCTGAAAACTTCCCACCATTTGTCAGCTTCCCGGAGGTTAGGGGTTGTTTCCCATTGCGCACAACGCAGGAGTGCAAAACCGCAAACCACCAAAACAGCCACCACTGAGAAATTAGGCCATCTCGACCAACCATAGACACCCCCAACCCCATTTGAATGAAAATTGCTTGGCCAAACAAGTTCCACCCCTTTGACGCAACTCTCTTCATCCTTCAAATGCTCCTAAGCAACCTCTTCGAAAAATCCCCACGCGAGCCTTTCATACCCTTTGAAGCAACGAAGCGACCCGTATGGTTTCTGATCTTCCGATTGCCAGTCCGTTCGCAACAAACAACCGGCCATCCGGCCGCCTCCAGCACCGTGTGCGTGCGCCCAGTGCCGGCCAACCTCGCACGCTCGGATCTCATGGGCGAGCCATTAGAAAAAGCGGAAGCAATCATTACAACACGCGAATGAGGTGCTTAGGGGCATGCACAAATACAAACACCTGCTATATATATATATATGTGCACTCGGTTGTCAACCATTGCTTCAACAGCTCAGGCATTCCATTTTGCTCATGCCCGACAAAGGCATATTATGTCACCATGCGCTGTCGCCCCACCAGCTCCTTGGCTAATGGGGCAACCGCTTGTGGCAAAAAATGTTCCACCATGAGGATGCCCCAGTAGCTCTGTAGTCACTGGAGCAACCACAGGTGGCAACTGCTTAGGCTACCCTTCCACGCGTTCCTTGCTGGCTCACAGAATGGAACTTCTTTCTGGCAGCAGCTAACTTGGGCTGGGCACCGGGAGGGACTGCTAGTTGGGTAAGCGCTTGCAGGCCAGCATCTAGGTAAATTCGGCAAGTTGAAATGCTCTGCCAACGACCCTTGGAGACAAGAACGTCCAAGGTTGCACCCTGCTGATAAGCGCTAGTAGCCCCACCACGGCGCAAACTGTAAGGGCGCAGGGCCAAGTTGTCAATTTGCAAATCTGCCAGCAATGAGTTCCACAGGTTTCGAAACTGGTGGTTTGACATCTGCGCTAAAGTATCACCAGCTTGCAAATTGCTGCAAAGTTGTCTCAACGCCAAAATGCACAACTTCTCAGTGGATTCCACCCTTTGGTTCGCGCTTCACCCCCTTTGACGAAGGAATAAACACGACCACACTAGATCCGGCGAAAGCCACATCTTTCACCTTGATGTTCAGCAGTTCGCCAGTGCGAAGGAATAAGGCAAAGCCAGCCACGAGAAGCCAACCAAAACGCACCTGATTCCACAAACAAGCCTGACCAGCACAACTTAGGAGCAGCTCAGGGTTCAGTGGGGCTGCACGACAAGGGGCTTCAACTTGGTCCAGACTTTCACCAGTCCATGACCATGGCAAACGACGTTTTGCTTGTGGCCGAAAAAACTGTATTGCAGCCAGCGCGTAGGAAGCAGCTGGTTTCACTTCGCCTGAGTCCCACAGCATCTCAATGAACTCGGCGACTTGATCATCAAACTGCTCCCAACAGCTGACAGAAAAATTGCTTCTCAAATGCTGAAACTTGCAAAAACGGTGAAACATCTCTTCATATCTCTTGCGGGTTTTGTCTTGCACGACCAAACTGCTTAGCGCTCCAATCTCTCTCCTCTGCACTTTGCGTTGCTCTTTAGTGGCCCCTGGCAGCAATTCAACCTTCCGCTTTCTTTGGCTCATAACGGCGAGATGGTTCATCAGCCGGATTCAAATCCGACTCCAGCCATGCCCAAATAGGGAAAATCTGCACTTGCAACGCTGCGTACTTCCTGAGGATTTTGCTCAAACGATTGGAGCTGCTTCGTCCTTTGGTTGCCACTGCCAGGGCAACCTGACTGTCGGAGAGATGGAGAGCTCGCTTTCGATGGAATGATTTTCGCCTCAACCGCCGTGCCAATGCATGCACCAGCGCGCGTAGCTCGAGGATGTTGATATGCTCCTCTCTTTCAAAGGGGTACGAATGTGCGACTCTCCACACCCGTCTGTCAGGATTTATGGTCGCTCGAGGGAAACTGTCAGGCCTGTACAAAGTGCTGATATCCAGCCTCTCTTGGCGTCTGATGAAGGCACGCAGTTCTTCCATCCACAAGGATCCGAAGACGCTCTCGCCCTCGTCCTCCTCTGCGTGGGCCGCGCTTTCTCCTTCGGACTTCTCACTCTCTTCATCTGGATGTTCCTCCAGCTTGACTCTTTGGAGCGACTGGTATAAATCCCACTGGATTCTTTCTGCTCCAAAATAGGGCTTCTTGCCCATAGAGCAGAGCACATGGTCCAAAAGGCAAGCAACAGCTGCAGTGTGGAAGCTGTTGCCAAGGGCTGCGCACCGCAGGTCTTCCTCCGCTCTGCGCTCACCATCATTCCCTGGCCGTTTTTTACTCAAGGCTTTGGTAAACCCTTGGGGGAAACGCATCAGAATTTCCCTTTCGTCCGCCAGCAGTGGCCGAAGCTGCCCGCCACCGCCCTTCACCATGTACTCGTTGAACTGATCATCTTGCCGGTTGCTTCCTTGGAATTGCCCTGGTAAAGGTAGGAAATTTGAGTCCAATGTCTTTTTCTCCTTCAGGCCACCGACTTCCAGGCTCAAGGACAACTTTCAAGTCCTCCACGTCGGCCACATACGTCACCACATCGTACAAATTCTTTTCGACCCGCTGGGATTGGGTGCAAGGGCTCCTCTGATAGCCAGAAAAGCCGCCTGCTGGGAATCCACAAGGACTGGCCTCATCTTGAGGGCTTCACTCATCCTGCGGATGTCCCCCTTGTCAGCCACCACATTTTCAAGCAACAGCAGGGCCCAAAGACCTTTTTCTTCTGCCATGGCTTGAACCATCTCAAACATTCGCACCTCCAGGTGCGTTCTTTTACTGGATAAGCGGGAGAGCCCCTGGCTTTTACGATGGCCTTTGCCAACGCCTTCTCATCAAAGGCTCTGATGTACCTCATCACTGCCGGGAAATTTTCTCCGCAGCACCACCACAGAATGTGACACAGCCGCTACCACTCCTCCTTCCAGCTGGTTTTTTGCCTCCTCCTTTCCTGATCTGCTTGGTCTCGAAGCATAACAGGCGCCACCCCGGCGGTCTCGCAGGCATCGCTGGCTGTCACTATGGGGCCCACCTCCGCCCTCAGGTCGAACTGCATCATCGGGAGCAGGCATTCCAGGAGAAGCATCCCTTGTAACCTCAGGCTCGCGAGCAATGACAGTGATCAGCTCCTGCAACACTGAAAACCGGCATCGCCTGAAGTGCAGAATGTGCACACTCTTTCCTGCATAGATCTGCAGCTCTTTGCGAGTTACTTGCCCTTTCTGCCGGAGGTCAAGGCTCCTCTGCATAGTTGTCCTCAAAATGCCTCCTTGGCCATCAATCAATGACCCCAACCTTTCTGCTTGCTTGCAGCGTTCCAGAGCTTTGTCCTTGTTGGTTGGGATGCCCCACCATTGATAAGCACTCCGCAGCCGGAGCTGCTCATCCGCGGGCCGTCCCACAAGATCTGTTGCTGCCGCCTCTGCAACTTTTTCCAAAATGGTCGTGTCATCAAGGTAAATCGACCAACAAGAAAAGCTCCTCAACTTCAGGGAACTCGGCGTTTTGCTTGATCTCGCATTTTTCAAGCCCAGCTCCTCCTCTGACTTGGCTCCGGAGCGCTATCTCTCTGTGAGCTGCTTGCATCAGCCCAACCGCCGAATGCCAGCCCATGGGCAGCACTGTAAGGCCAATGTGAACAAGGCCATCCCCCTGCTGACCGAACACAGCTGCTACCATAAAATCACTCCAGGCATGAGGAAGTCGAAACAAGTAAAAAGCAGAAGTCAAGTCCTCGCCTGACACCAGAAGCGTTTGATTTTGTTCCACCACCAGCCGCTGGAACGACGCGGCCCCTGTCAAGGTAGACGTGTCACCTTCCAGTTGCGTCATCAACCAGTTCGTAGCTCGGAGGTCGACAATGAAACGTAGGATCGGGAGACCCGACTCTGTCTTCTTACCTTGCTTCTCCACTCCGAAGGCGCCATTGAGGACATTGACACCTCCAGCGCGTGGGCAGCTGTCAACAACGCGAACTAGACCTCGATCTAGTAGTGCTGCCGCAATCTTTGCCCATTCTTCATCATTACACTGAACACGCCGCCGGGGGCAAGCGCCCAGCAGCTCTTCCTTCACCAAGCTGGCCGGATCTTGCAGAGTCTCTGCTTCTCTCACTGGCTCAAGCTCACTTTCCTCACCAAACGGGAGTTCCCGCGACGAGCTTCTTCTTGGCCCGTCTCTCCTTTTCCACCACCCTTCTTCTGCTTCTTTAGCCACCATGGGCTCCACGCTCCCTTCTTCTGATCTCCAGCGGCTCTTCCTGATTTCTCCACATCTACCTGCTTCACGGGCACCTCTCTCAAAGCACCTTTCCTTGGCTGGCCTTCTTTCTCGCGCCTCTGCAACTCCACCTCTTTGAAAGTCACTCTTTTCTTCGCGCCTTCTTTTCCGTCGCGTTCCTCTTTTCTGCTCTCGCTTCTTTTTGGCTGGCTCGCGGGCTTCTCCGCGATGGGAGCAAGCCCGCTGCCAAACCCCTATTTACCTCGGCTCGCCTTCATCAAAGCTTCCTTCAGCTTCACATTCCTCAACTCCAGTCGGGTCGCTGCCTCGCGCTCGTCCTCTCTTGTCAGGGAGGCCGCCGTGGGCGGGATGATCTCCAAATGCCGCGCGGCCGCCCACGTGCCCTTGTTCAGGCTGGCCTCGATCACCTTCATGCGTTGGATCAACACATCGAGGCAGTGAGCGGCCTTTCCAGCAAGCAGCTTGGCCGGAGGGTGAGCTGCACACCACTTGGCTGACGTAAGCCAGCACCTTTTGGCCACCCCACTTTCGAGGGTCCAGGCCCTGTTCTTCTCGGTCTGCCAGGTAGCGGCTCATTTCGTCCAGGGCGCAACGTGCCAGGACTCTGGGCTTCTTTTGAGCAACTCGCCAAAAATCCCCTCCCCGAGCTGAGGAGTTGCTGTCCTCTGATGAACTTTCTGCTGAAGCGCCGCTCTCACGTTTGCCTCGCCTTTTCTTCTTTTTCTTCCTTGGCATCTCTGCTTGGAGCTCCTCCTGCACGCCTGCAGCCGACTCGCGCCTCGCTTTCATCTTGGCAACCACGTACTCCTCCAAACTCTCATGCTTCCTCTTTCCCTTTGTGGATGTCACACGCGGGTCGGCCACTTCACTGGCAGCTTCATGACTCCCCACTTTGGCCAGCGCCTCATCTAAGCCTGTGTCACCGGGAGCCGCTCGCTTGAGCTCTCTCACTGCTTCCGCCAGGGCTGTCATTCCCTGCTCGACGCCCAAGGCTCTCATAAAGCCCTTCTCCACCATCACCCGGGGAGTGAGAAAACGCCAGTGATCAACATGGATCAAGGCTCGCCGATCACCATGCGCTAGCCTTTCTCGGCAGCGCCTTTGATTGCCGCTGCATAGGTGGTACACGGCTCCAGTCCTGTGCAGATCAGTGTCCACGTAACATTGGTAGTACCCATCAGAGAAGGGGCCGTGGCTTGCACAGAAAAGGTCTTTGGTCCTTCCTTTCCCAGCTTTGCAGCTGTAGCACTCCATGCCCTTGAGGACCTTCAGCTTTGCAGCTGTAGCACTCCATGCCCTTGAGGACCTCCTTCATCATCATAGCACTGGTATTCCGTCGAGGCTCTCTCTCCCCAGATCCGCAGCCACAACCCACCCCACTTCGGAGGCTGGGCGGGCCAACCGCAAGGCCAAAGAGACTTGATCCGGGTTCAGACCCAGATGCTTCCCCTTTGGTGAAGCTCCTCCATCTGTCCCTGGCCAATGCGGCAGCCTGAATCAGCTCTTTAGCTGCACAGGCTGGGCAGTGGCTGCTTACCAAAAACAGTGGCTCCGCACCCACTGTTAAACCATTGCTTCAACCCTCATCTGTGAGCCGACACTTTACGCAAGTGTCTTCCTCGTGCATATGTCTCACTTCCTGATTGATTCATATATATATATATATATATATATATATTCATGTATATATATATATATATATATTCACATGTATTATATATATATATATGTATATATTCATGTATGTATATATATATATATATATATGTATTCGTATATTTGTATATAGCACTTGACATACATGTTCACAAATGGTTGTATATACACAATTAGACAAATGTGTGATTGTGCATATACACCTATGATGGAAAGAGGACCAACAGTAGGCAGCTGCACAGGGAGAAGCAAAGCCTGGGATCATGGTTGGCCATGTCGAAGCCAGGAACCAGCAGACGGAGGTGCTGCTTGGTTTCCGGCAAAGCCTGTCCTCGCTTGGCATCCGACCAGCAAAGGGGTCTTTTTTACATGCAAACATAAGATCTCAGAACCTTCCTCAAATTGGCCCACACAGGTCCAATTCCACAAGTCTTCCCCAAAAGTTCAAGTTTCGCCAAAAGCGATTGAATTGGTCGTACACACTGTCATCTGCAAGCCAACAACCAAGACCACAGCAACCCGGATCCCCCAGCTGCATGTTGGCTTTTTGATTCTTTGATCTCGTTGTCCTGCTGTCTCCAAGAGCTCTCGAGAGAAGTCCACACAGCGGCTCCACAGCACCTGTCGAGTGCCGTAGGGGGGTTGAGGCTTTTCCAAAATAATAGAAACATGTGATCCTTTTGCTATGCCTACTTGGTCATGGCCAAATCATGGTTTACAAGCAATTGAGAAAGGGTTTCTTAAGTTTAGCTGGCACACACCGATGAGTACGCACAGCAATACTCTTCCCAAAATATGCTGGACCCCGTGTTTGGACGGCGATTCAGGGAAAACCCTGTCCGTTTTAGGGTCCACGTTGCACACTTCCTCAAGAACTTATGCCCTATGACAAGTTCACGGCCCCAGTTCCATCTTCGAAAACAATCGGATTATGAATCTGCAGGCCTTGGATAAGCTCAGGATCCATCCAAGAAGGGGTCGATCTTAATTTCCAACATGGTTGTGCTTTTGAGGCTGTACCCTTTTCGGGGCTGCTTTACTGGGACTCAAACTCCAGGTCAATTTCAAAGGCTGGCAAAGAGCAAAGCGCAACCGGCACCGACTTGGCCCAGAGGTAACTCTCGAAGTCCACGCCACGCTCCTGGCGGAATTCCATCCATTCGGCCCCCCTTTGGCGAATCAAACCTCGTGACGTGACTCATTCATGTGGGCAGTGACATCCAGAACGGAGTACTTCTTTCATTCAAGTTCTTCCACAGGCTTGCTGGGAATCTTCAAACGCCCAACCCGAAGGGAAAGAGCGCATTGGGGACAATGGCAACCCAACCCAGGTTGCTCATCCCCCGTCTCTTCATAGGTATCAACGGATTGTTTGGACATGTTGTAGCCACAAAAAAAAACTGATTGGGTTCCGCAGGAGAAAGTGTTGTGAAGGGATCGGACACCTGGGTTTTGTGGTTGGTATTTGGGGAGGCCCCCACCTTTTCGTCCTCCCCAAAAGCAACAATGGGACATCCAACGATATCGCCAGTTGCTCACTTGATGCGGTCAAGCTCGGATTCCCGAACAACAGAGCATGAAGAAGTGGATATGTCTTTTTGGGGGTACCCTTGGTGAGGTTGCTTCAAAAAGAGACTGAGGCAGGTCCCTCTGAAAAAGGTCGTTTTACAACTCCGAGCTAGGAGGCCAGCAGGGGCTGTTTTCTTACGTTCAAGAGCTCCCGCAGTGTCACCTATTAGACCCAGACGGCCTTTTTGTCTTTTTGCGCTAAGCTTTCTCACGCAAGTTCATAGACTCACGCGCCTCAGCTTTCTCACTTTGATGGTTCCAAACCATCGTTGTTGCTGAGTGCACTATGGAACAAGCCATGGCCACCATCATCAGCAGCGCGGCAGCGTTCACATTGCGCCCCCCATAGGCTATCATGGCCCTTGCGATCATCGGCGCGATAAAGCGAGCAACACTGATCGAACCGTAGCTCCACGCTTGATATGCTTCCTGTCACTTGCCCAAAGGATCCGAAAGGATCTGGAAAGAAAAGCGCAACCATCTGGAACCACCAGGGAAAACCCAGAAGGCCAAAGTTCGATTGCCTGTGGACAACTGGGCGTTGCTCAAAATAAGATTTGGTCAAAACAAAACATGGCCCCTTTTGGGCTCCTTCATCCAACCAAACGGAGATCGATTTTGGAGTCCTGGCTGCAGTCTGTGTCAGGTATTGCAGCCTTCGATCCCCAGCCCTCAGCGATGCCATTGGACACACTTGAACAGCCATACACGAGAGCGTCTGCCTGGGGGCAAATGTTGCAATGGTTTGCGTTGCTGGTTGAAACGGTTGAAGGGCAATGTAGGGGAGTTCACTTTTTGCTGGTCGAAATGGAAAATGAGGGAAAACGAAAGTGCAAAAAGCTAAAACTTCCGGTGGGGCTCTGTCAAAAGTCCCTCTAAACGCTAGAAGCTGTTACATACAAGTCTAAGAGTATGGCTGGGAACCAAGCTGCTATCATCAAACCCGCCGCTCCCGTGCCAAAGTCAAACAGGAATATCGCTCCCAGCAACGCGATATGGTTGCTCGCGGCAAAAATCACAGACTCTGACACAAGCTTGCGCGACATCAGTGTAGCAGAGAAAGCTGCGAACAACAGACTCGTGAAGGACACTGCAGTCAACACTGCGCCACAGGATTCGGTGGGCCAATCATAAGACACCTCCAGTAACATGATGGCACTTACCTCTATGGAAGCAGTCTGAAAATACCGCAGGAATCCATATCGAATCATTTGCTTTACAATCTCCTGACGCTGCTTTGCGTCCAACTCCTCAACACCCTGCTCTGTCTGCTCTGATTCGATCTCCTCATCCTCACAGGGTTGTACCCACTCCGTGTTCAAACCATGGTTTGAACACCCTACACCCCAATGGGCTGAGGGCGCCAGGGTCCGGTTGGCTACAATTGCCCCCTGCCTCGTTGGGGAGAAGCGCTTTGGGCAAAGCCATGGCGATGTAAATGGTCGCAAGTTGCATGATGATGCACTGCGCGAAGAAGATCCAAGCCATGACAGACACGGGCGCGACTGGCTGGCCTTGTTTCACGCACAGGCTGATGATCGCAAAAACCGCCGGGCCGACCAAAAAGCCCCCGTTTCTGGCGCACTGTGTCCAAACACTCCAATAGCTCCTCTCTCTGTTCGGCGTGATCTTGGCCCACATGACCATCAAGGGGACCAGTGGCAAGGCCTGCATAAAGGAACAAATCTGACCCAGGCAAATAAGAAGCCAAAACACCGCCTGTTTCGTCCCCACACTGCGATCCACCGTGGAACTGGCCACCACAGCTTTCACCAGCAGCACGATGCTGCCAATCACTTGGGCACCAAGGATCAAAGTGCGTGCATTTGCCTGCATTGTTTGCCCAACCCTTGGTTTAAACATGGTTTAAACCACTATTGTTTACACAACATCCTTTTGGTCTCCCTTTAGCCGATTTTGGCCCTGCTGGCCTGATCCCAATTGCTTTCGCTCACCATTCTCTTGCTCACCACTATTGCAATAAAAACAGGAATCATCGAGGAGCTAAGAAAGAAGCCACTCATGGTGGCACTCTGCCCCATGCTTTCCGCGAAATCCAGCGAGATCGGCATAAGCAGCGCTTCCATGACATACCAGTGGAAGAAAAAAAACATAATTGAGATCTGGAATGACATGGTATTTGCATCCTGAGGATTTGTCAGCAGAGGTTTGGTTTTTGCAGCTTCATGAGCCAGCAGGACCAAAAAGGGGAAGATCACGCAGCTCCAAGTGACCGCTGTGAAAGGCACCACCCGGTCTGAGAAGTCGGTCAGCGGAGCAATTTCCGCATTCGCGGCAGTGAGCGCGACTATCATCACGGGTTGCAAGCCGCACCAATTTCGCAGGACGAGGACGGTATGTATGAGCAAGGGGTTCGGTACCTGTGAGCCAGAATGGCTAAAGCCTTCCAAGATGCAGCCTGGCATTCTACGTTAGTGGTTTCGCAAAGGAGGATGGCTGAACAGAATGGAGAATCACATAGGAACAATTTACCAGCGATTAAGATTGCCAAACAGCCTACATCTATGAATAGACAAAATAAACACATTGCCCCGTAATGAGGGTTTCCTGTGAAATGAACATGCCGAACCTAGAAGCTGCATCATGGGCTTTCGGCCGCAAACCCAAGAGGTCGCTGCAACATGTTCCAAAACGGCCTGAGCGCTGCTCAGTCTCCACAACAAGTGCGTCTAAGAAACGGCTTGGATGCGGCAAATCTGTGAATCTATACTAAAAGAGAACTCAAAGAGACTAAGTAAGTCGTAGTCCAAACCTGGCACAGACGCCTACCCAAAACCACATAAAGAATTGACAGGGCAGCAAGCCGCTTGGCAAAATATGATTGGGAAAGCCCCACCGCACGTGATCTACCATTGTGGCTCATATCAAGAAGACCTTATGGCAAAGCAACTTGTCCAAATGAACCCGCCGCGGGCGCGACTCTGACAGCAACTGCTCAGAGGCTTCATCCACCGCCAGAGTGCGGACCAGGTGAGTCACGGTCAAAATATGCGGTGCTGGTATTGAACCTGGGAAAATTGGTGTTCGTCCGCCTTGGTTTTGCAAATCTCATCACATCCTCCATTGACGCCAATTGAATTCAAATCATGGTTGGATCTGTGCAACCCCCAACCATCTTTTCCCGTGTATTCAAACCATGTGAATCAATTTCAGGACGTGACCAGTGCAGACAGTGCAAGTGATCCATTTCCAAAGTCAGGCACTCAAAAAAGAGGGTCCAGCGCCGCCTTGAAAGAGCTTCGAGCGGACCCAAAAAAGAAACTTACCTACCCACCCAGTTGTGGCAGAGGTCGAATCAAGGCCAAGGAATACAATGATTTAATTTTAAAAAAATGTGGCTTTTCCTAGGCTTCTCCAAGGATAGCCCCCCAAACCCTCCATGCATAAAGGAACCGAAAATCCACTCAAAGTAGAACCACCTGCAAAACTTTGCATACTCCATGCGAATACATCCTCCCGCCGCCTCCAGCAATGACAAGCAGTCGCCTTTCGCCTCTCGAAGAACCTCCGAGAAGTCCGACTGCACCTGCGCCCACTGGCCAAGCGGCCATGGGTGACAGGAGAACCTCCTACTTTCAAATGGCTTATATAGGGAAACATAGGGAAACCAAAAAGAAGCCAACCGTCTGAAGAGGTCCCGATTTTCTATGAAATACCCTCATGCGGCATATCACCTTGAATCATGGCCCGGGACGCGCTTAAAAGGATACCGAGTGTGGACATACCCACATCCTTTGCCGGCATCAAACCGGGTCATCGGAGTTTGAAAACCCCGCCCGTCCCACAGACTACGCCAAGAAAAAGAGGGGAAAAAAACAACGGTAGTCCAGCTGCTAACAATCGCCTCATATTTTGTAGCTCAATCCCGGCCCTCTGAAAGGGTCCAACGGGACTCACTTGTGAATGACCCCAAGGCCAAGGCGAACCCCAAAGGAAAAACAAGAAACCTTAAAGGGGAAGCCCCATAAGGGAACCTGAAACGGGAAGCCTTCAAAGGGACACACCTGAAGGAAGGATCCTTATATTAACTGAACATTGCCTTGTCCATGGTGGTTTCCCCTTACTTGGTAAAAAAAGCCATGTTTCAAATTGGCAAAATGTATCTTTTAAGGAGCCCTGTTAAAGGAGAAACCTCAAAAGGGAGATCCTAAAAAGGAAGGGAGACGCCAAAGAAGAAGCCCAAAACGGAAACCGAAAAGGGAATCCCCAAACGGGGAACTCAAAATGGAAATTCATACTGCAAACCCAAGAGCTGAAGCCCTGAAAAACAGGAAAACGCAAAGGGAAACACAAACAAGAGAAACACCAAAAAGGGTCAGACATGCGCCTGTTTCTTGAGTCGCCGTGCGGTACTCTCCAGCTCCGGCTCTTGCAGCAATCCTAGCTCATCCTGGAGCGAATCTCTTTTGGATGCAAACAACTGCTCATCTCCGACACTAGCGCCTCTTTGTCAACCATGTGAGACCATGTGCGCATCTGCCATGGGTGAGCCGCCATGTTCTCAAAAAGTCAATCGAAATAGCGTGCGCATGACCCATGAAACTGCGCGCAGCGAGCTCGTTTTTGTGGCACATTGAAAGCTACCTCGAAAGCTACCTCGGTCTCCACGCTTGAGGCGCGCACGGGTTTGGAACGGGATGGGAACGGGCTGGGGCCCGGGCCCATTGGCGCGGACGCGCGCGCTTTTCCCGCGATCCCCTTTTCTCGCGACGCTTTTGCGCAGACCCAGGCGCAGCTTGGGCGACAGCTGGCGTTTCGCGAGGCGCGGCGCAGACTCGTTCTAGGCGCAGCGCTTTCGCACGGTCAGGGACAGCGGTACACATCACTGGCGCGCGTTTTTGTGCAATGTCAACCACAAAGTTCGTGGCAGGCGTAGCGCTTTCGCAAGGTCAGGTACAGATGTCGAGGCAGCGCTTTTGCAAGGGTCTGGTGCATATTTGGTGGCAAACGCAGCAGAAAGCCACGAGAGAAAGCAATAAGACACATAGATCGAGAGAAGGGACAGATAGATAGAAAGGATAGACGGAGACATAGCTAGATAGGTAGATCATACTTAGACAGGCAGATAGTGAGATTAAACAGGCAAAGAGATAGGTAGATAGAAAGCCAAACAGACAGATAGAAAGCTAGGAAAGAAAGCAAAATAAACAGAAAGGATAGGTACATGGTGGTTAGCTGGGTAGATAGATAGATAGATAGATAGATAGATAGAAGAGAAAGGACAAAATTGGTAAATAGAAGGTAGATAGACAGCTAGATAGCTGCTTGATGGCTGGATAGTGAGACAGCGGCAGAGAGATAGAGCGTATAGAAGTATAGAAATAGAGCGATAGAGAGATAGAGAGACACGGAGCTAGAGAGATGATAGGTGGATAAATAGCTAGAGAGACACGTGGCAAGATAAATTGCTACATATATAGATAGATAGGTTAGACAGATTAGATAGATAGATGGATAGATAGATAGATAGGTAGACAGATAGATAGATCGATAGATCGATAGGTCGATAGATAGATCGATAGAGAGAGAGAGAGAGAGAGAGAGAGAGAGAGAGAGAGAGAGAGAGAGAGAGAGCGAGAGCGAGAGCGAGAGCGAGAGCGAGAGCGAGAGCGAGAGCGAGAGCGAGAGCGAGAGCGAGAGCGAGAGCGAGAGCGAGAGCGAGAGCGAGAGCGAGAGCGAGAGCGAGAGCGAGAGCGAGAGCGAGAGCGAGAGCGATAGATAGATAGATAAATAGATAGATAGATAAATAGATAGATAAATAGATAGACAGAGAAAACGGTCAAAAGACGAGGGACGAGAAAGAGAAAGAGAAAAGAAACAAAGAAAGACAGAAGGAAAGAGAAAGAGAAGAGACGCAGAAAGAAGAGAAAGAGAAGGCAAAAGAGCAAGACAAGCAGAAAGAAATAAAGAAAAAGAGTTCGAGAAGGAGAAGCGCAGCTCCTATTTTTAGATTCTGCCAAGGGGCATTGCTGCTCTTCTAGGAATATGAAGGACCCTCCTTGTGGTGCGGACAGAGTCTGATCTACAGGTAAAGTTGACTTAACACTCACTCCAGGCCAGTCAACCCCATACACGTGCCCCCCTTCTACACTTCCTTTGAGGGTGGACCCGACTCAGAGTCAAACACTCCTAGTCTCTTGTCACCGGCTACTCTCCTGAAATGCCACGACAAAACGGCACGCGTGCCAAATAATTAGGGCGCGCGACATTGAACTTGCTCTGGTAAGCTTCAACAATCTCCTGCATGGCCAACCTTCAGGGCAGGGTTTTGTAGCCTCCGAATTTGACCATAACCAAGTCGGTGGCCTCAGTAAAGAACATTTGCATCATGCGTAGCCAGCGAGGACCTCGTTCCTTGAGATCGCAAAAGACCTCACATTTCGTATCACACACTGTCGTACACCATTCCGCAATCAGCCCGCCCTCTCAGCTCCTCCGACCAGTGGGGGAGCATGTCAAAGCTTTTTGGGAGACATCGAAGGTGCTCCGCGTTCCAGCCTGCAAGAGAGAGAGAGAGAGAGAGAGAGAGAGAGAGAGAGAGAGTCGTGCCCAGACCAAAGACTGCACGTGGCCAAAGATGATCACAGCAAAAATTCTTCCCAAGAGCGCTAGCGAAAGGTCCTTTGGAGCGAAGTGGCAACGTTTTCAATGTCTTCAACAGCGCCAATCTCCACGTTTCAGATCACCAACGTTTCAACTGTCAAGGACGCAACCATTCCCACGATTCAAGCTTCCAGTGTCTCAACACTCCATAGCTGTGAAAGTTTGCACGCGTCAAGACTGCAACCCTTTGAAGCCTCAAGGTCACGCGCGGCAACGTTTTCACGGATGAATGGTTCAACGTCTCAAACCTGCAACGTTTCCACTGTCAAGGACACAAGCGTTTCAACGTCCCAAGCTTCAAGTGTCTCAACAATCCATGTGTGTGAAACTTTTCACGTGTCAAGACAGTAACCCTTCAAAATTCCATGGTTGCTGCGCGCTGCAGTTGTCTTACGGCTCGACGCTTCAACAGTGCAATTTGCCAACGTCCCAATGGCAAAACGCTGCTGGTTACACAGCTGACTTACGCAGCGTGACTTACACAGCCTGACACACGCAGCCTAGCTTACGCAGCGTGACTTACTCAAACTGACTTACGCAGCCTTGCTTACGCAGCGTGCCTTACACAGCGTGGCTTACACAGCGTGACTTACGCAGCCTGAATTACGCAGCCTGACATACGCAGCGTGACTTACGCAGCCTAGCTTACGCAGCCTGAGATACGCAGCCTAACTTACACAAGCTTACCCAGCCGAAGCTCGCAGCCTTAAACTCTATCTTCTTTCTCAGCCGGGGGTGGGACTGGCGGGCGCTGTGCACGTCGGAGCGCTCTTGCTGCGGCGCTGTGCAGATTTTCTACGTCGCGGATGAATTCTCTGTCGACCTCTTTGCCAAGTTTGTTTGGCACAGACCTTTTCGGAGGCTTGGTCCAGCCTGAGCCAGACAAGATCAGGAGGCTTTCGGCTTTTCAGGGGAAACATTGCCACAATTGAGGGCCCCAAAACAGTCACAAGATCCTGAGTTACGAAAAGGTTTTGCTATAATACAGGGTACTGTTGGTAAAGGAGGTGTAAAACCACTTTCGCTTGCGTGTTTCAGCTAGAGCGTGAGAGCTTCAGTTCAACGTGCGCGGACACCGCGTCGGCCTGGCCCTCAGCACTTTGCTTTGGCCTACTTTGTGAAGGTCGGCCATGCTGAAATTGCTGTGGCGCTTTTCCGCTCTGGAACTAGGCTGTCTGCAGCGCACGCATCATCACGTGAGGAGCAGCAATGTGGATCCACTCTGTAAGTCCACGAACAAGAACGCTCGACGATGAGCTAGCCGCGCGAAGCTGCCCGAGGCAATCGAGCAGCTTTTTCGTAGGCATGGCGTTTCGCAGGCCAGCATATGAACGGCGCACTGAGACGTTTTCTGTCTATGTTGCTGAAGTGGCTGGCGTCGCCGGCAAGCTCCCACTGGCTGCGCGCGCCCCTTTGGGCAGCGCGCAAAATCGCGAAGCCTGATAGACGTGAGCGCCTCCACTCGTTAGCCGAAGAACATGTCATGTGCGCGAGGCCAACTTGTTGCGAATATTTCTTTGAGTTGAGTATTTCTGCTCGTCGCTCAAGCTTTGCATCCTGTAACTTGCGCCTTGGTTTGCCTGTGGCTCAAGGCGCTTGTGGCCGTCCCTGTGCGTTGAGTTCTTCAGAGTTGCACTGCGCAGCTCGGACCTCGCATCCCTGCAGCAGCCCTTTCCTCGGCAATTTCTCCAGAGTGCAGCCATGCTTGTGCATTGATTTCTCCAGAGAGGCATTGCGCATCTCCAACCTTGCAGCAGCATTGAACACACATCCTGCAGCAGCGCAGTTAGACTGCAGCAAACGTCACTGTTGCGCGCCCATGAAAGGCTCGGGAAAGCTTGAGATCCCTCCTTTTGGTTGAATAGCAAGTCTTTTCACGAGAGAGAGTCCGGAGTGTTTCAGCAGAAGCTGGCGTTTGAGCACACTATGTTTGGGGTAGTCTTAAAGGGACACTTGAAGGACGTGACGCCACCCAATCTAATCCCCTAGAACAGCTGTATATTCCAGGGATCGCATGGCATCTCCTCTGGTGCCGCCAGCCAAACCAATCCCGCAAACCACTATGCACATCTTGGATTTAGATGGGATTCGACAGATGGCGCTCTCTGCAGCTGTTCTTTTCCGTGACAGTTTTTACAGAGTGAAGCCATAGTTGTGCGTTGCATGGATGGCAGCGTGTTCTGCCAGGCTGCCGCTGTTGCCGCGTGATTGAAACACGCATCCTTGCAGCAGCTCTTTTCATGCCAGGGCTGCGCACAGGTGAAGCCGCGGTTGTGACTGGTCGAGACGGGCCGAGCTGCTGAGCTTTGCACTTCATCCTTTTTGCTTGGGCAGCCTGCGGCGCAGCGACTGGCGGCTCGCGCAAGCTGTTGATCTTGCACCTGGCACATCGCGCTGCACCTGGCGCATCGCGCTGTGGCTGCGCTACCTCAACGGCTCTTACGCGGTCCTGATCTTCCACCTGAGCTCTGATGCATGTGAGTTCCATTTCGTTTGCTGGCAAGTGCCACTCCATGTTGGATGCGTGCATCCGGCGTTTCAAAAACCACAGTTTGCGCGCTTGGAACAAATGCTGCTATGAAGAGTCGCCGTTTGCTGACTGACACTTTGCGCAACGTCTTGCAGTGCCTTTCTCACACTCGCCTTCGGGATAATCGGGGTCTAGTTTTTGTTAAAGTCCACCCCACTCAACCCACTATAACCACCAGCATGTAGGAAACGCCCACTGAGTTCCGGTACTGGCCGTACCAACACCACGACTCTGGGATCCCGTGTATCAGGCCCGCACCCCTTTCGGGGCCCTGCCAATTCCTGAACTGTTGATTGACCTGCCATACAAAGTGAAACACCGGAACATGGCCACGATGTCTGGCATCCGAACATAAATGGCATGCCCAGGCTGCCCAGGTGCGCAAGGCACCAAACCATACGGATTCGGGCCCAAACCCCAAGCCCGAGTTCGTAGGGGCTTCGAGCCTGACTCGCCCCGAGCTTTTTCCAGAAGCAAGTGCAGGGCCATCACATCCTCGTCAGTCGCCAGACTCAGAGTCTGTAGCTCCTGGGGCAAATCCCAAAGCTTGTATGGAAAGGGAAGCCCAGGGTTTGGCTGGTGCGAGACCCAAAGCAAACCACTGACCACATCTAACGCACAAAAAAGTTTGGGGTTCCACAGGTGAAGGCTTTGGTCAATGAAGCCCGTCAGTCGTGGGAAGTCCATTTTGAGCTCTCCGCTTTTGTCGCATGGGGCCCCAACAAATGCTTGGGCTACCTTTGTGTTCCTGAGGCAACCAACAGAACCCGATTGGAGGCTGAGAGTTGGCAACACAGGATCCAACATGGGAGTTGCAGTAACCCCAGCTGACCGACATCGGCGCAAGAACCATGGTTGCCAGAGCATGTTTGAAAATGAGAACGTGCCAGGAGTCTGGCCATCCTTGCCATCCCAATGCCTACTGAAGTCATGTCAGTGCATTTTAGTGTTTCGCTTAGGCCAGAATCCCCAGCTTTGGCGTTATCAGGCAACCTGCCCGCTAGCACCAGCTCTCCTTGTAGTCCTGCCGTGCTCTGACTGCAGACCAACACTTCTCGAGCGGCACCTGCGACAGCCGAGGTCACAATCCAAAGCCGACCTGGAAGGGATCAGCGGATTGGGAAATTCAGGCGTGTCGTGTTGTGTGGGCCCTTCTAATCAGTAAAGGGCCACGCGGCTGAAAACCTCGAAAAGAGAGGCAAAGCCCTTCACCGCCGCCCATCCTTCAGGTACACCTGCCCCTTCTGGAGAGGCTGAAGTGCTCGAAATCCGCGGCCTGGGTGTTCAACACTGACCCGATTGCCATTTCTTCAAATTCAATTAAGCTGGCCCCAAACAGTTCCCGCCTTGGCAAATGAGGGCTTGCCACCTTCTGAAAAAGGTGTCACCCAAAAAAGATGGTGTGCCTTGAATACAGGCAGGCAGGCAACACCTTGTGTGCCTCGTACAAAGTCTACAAAACCCCCTCCAGCTTCCCGCCTGTGGGAAAGTCATAGATCTCCACCAGAGCGTCCGGCCCCAAATCCATCAGCGAAACGGCAGTTCGAGGCCTAACTTCGTTGCCTGGGGGTTGAAAAGATGCCAAACCCATTTTACGGGCCACTTTGTTGTGGAAAAGGCTCCCAAATTCACTCTCAAAGCGAAAGCGGGGGGAGGGGCGTCAACGAATTGGAGCCCAGGGTTAATAAACTCTAGGTTGGGTGTGGTAACTGGGACAACAAAGGCTAGTCCCCTTATGCAGAAGGTTGCAACTTACTTGCTACTGGAGATCAACTACACACTGGCAAAAATATTAGAGATGTGCTTCTAGAGAAACTTCCAAGTAATTCACTGGGTTTGGCTCGACGCTAAACTGCGGAGCCCTGTGCTGCAATGCAAGGGATTCTAAGGACAACCCCAGATAAAACGTGCCCTTCTACGGGAGAGACCTCGGTCTGTACTGCGGCAAAAAAAAATGGTGGGTGAATTGGACGTCCTACTCTGCAAATAGTGCTTGCCCAGATGAGTTCCGCCCTACACTCCAAAAGATACGTCCAACCATTCCGCGAAATCACAAAGAATTGCATCTTCTAAATAAGCAGAAAACCTGATTTCCAACATGGTTGAGATTCGTAGCCTTTGAGCAATCCGAAGCGATCTTTTCCGCGAGCTTGGTCAAGCGAGCCACGAAGAGCCCCTGAAGCGAAGAGGAGCACCCGGCGAGGAATTCGATTGGGGGCGAGTACCCCAGTGACGTGCTGTCAGGCAGGCGTGCCATCTTCAAGTTGGCGCGATTCAAGGGCCATCCATTTCTGGGGTTCCCATGAACAAGATATGCACAGTTGAATGATTACAACCACCAGGCATGTTCGAATTTGTTCCATTGAAGTGCATGGGTCTGTTTTTGGGGCACCCCTGTGTTTACTTGACGTTCATCCTTCTTGAAAATCCCATAGTTTTTCCTCGTTTTGGGTAAAAACCCAGTGTTTTATTTGTTTTGTGAACTCCTCTTGTGTTGCAGGCCTTGACATGAAGTTCCAGGAGGGAATTTTGAAATATCTGTTGCAACGCTGCTTGCACCAACCCAGCCCAACGATAGGTGCTTTTGTTTTCGAAGCCCCCCACCATCCTGGAAACCGTTGGAAGCGGGGCGGCTCTCGCAGAAGATGACTCGAACGGCGCAAAAAAGATCTTAGGGGGGGAGAGGGGGAAAGGCGGGAAGAGATCTTAGGAAGACAAAGCAGGCAAAAGATCTGTAACGGGGGGACGGGGAGGGGAGAAGGGGGGAAAAGATCTTAAGGGGGAAAAGGGGAGGATCTTAGGGCGGGAAAGGGTGGAAACGATCTTAGGGGGGGAAGGGGGGAAACGATCAGGGGGGGAGGGAGGGAAAGATCTTAGGGGGAGAAGGTGGAGGGGCGGAGAAGATCTTAGGGGGTGAAAGGGGGGCAAAGATCTTAAGGGGAGCAGATCTTAGGAGGGCAAACGGGGGAAAGATCCCATTAGGGGGGGGGAGAGGGGGAGAGGATTTGAGGAGGAGAAAGCTTGATGTGGGTTGGAGTACCGTGCACTTAAACGGTGATTTTAGTGTGCGCCAGGCCGCCGCCAGGCCCGGGGTGGCTTCTGACCCACAGCCATATTTGTTTTGCCCTGCCGAGCTTTGAGGGGGGCTTCTTCCTCAGTGAAAGAAGGCAAACTGAACGGCCCGCTTTTTCTCTGGTTTCCATCTTCAAAATAGCCCAAAAGACTTACGAACAAACAAGAACAAATATACATGTGTACAACAGAAAGATATCTATATATAATATCAATCCATACTGTATATATATATAGAGAGAGAGAGGTGTGTGTGTGTGTGTGTTTGTATGCACGATACATATGGACTATGTTGATATAGATTGTTCCTCTCCCTCTCTCTCGGTTTCACTCACCCCCCCGAGAGGCCTGCCGGCTCACACCTCAGGTCCCCGTGGGCGCAAATGGATGGCCACGGGCCCTGCCTGCGAAAGCCACTTGAACGAAAAAGCGCAGAGGAAATGCATGCAAGCAAGATGTAGGTATGTAGATAGGTAGGTATGCATGCATGCAAGTGTATGTATGTATGTATGTATGTATGTATGTATGTATGTATGTATGTATGTATGTATGTATGTATGTATGTATGTATGTATGTATGTATGTATGTATGTATGTATGTATGTATGTATGTATGGATGCATGTATGCATGTATGTATGTATGTATGCATGTATGTATGTATGTATGCATGCATGCATGCATGCATGCATGCATGCATGTATGTATGTATGTATGTATGTATGCATGCATGTATGTATGTATGCATTCCTGCATGTATGTATGCATGTATGTATGTATGTATGCATGTATGCATGTATGCATGCATGTATGCATGCATGCATGTATGCATGCATGCATGCATGCATGCATGCAATGCATGTATGCATGTATGTACGTATGCATCTATGTATGCAGGTAGGTAGGTAGGTAGGTAGGTAGGTGGAGGCGTATTGATATTTGTCCTTGTTTTTTGTCCTATTCGGGCGGGGGACGGGGGTGGGGTGGGGTGGGGTGAGGTGGGGAGGATGTTAACGTTCGCTGACACATCGGCTTGTGCACACAAACACACACTGCCTTGCACACAGGCGCACATGCCGGGGCCCGGGCCTCCGAAGAGCGCGCACACACACACACACAAAACAGAAGAACGCAAGAGCGCAACTGGCACTTGCTTACATCACGCTCAAGCCAGATGTTCTGGCTTCCAGAAGTGAATGTATCCCTAGCTTCCGTGCTTCTCTTGCGGATATGCAATGCTCCCGTGCCTGATGGTTTGATTTGCCTGCAGCCGCTCTGGGGTGTGAACATTGCTCCGCAGAGATTCGTGGCTGAAACAATGCTCTCCTAGCCTTGTTCCTGGTTTCAGCAGTCATTGCTCAAAGACTCTTGCTCCAGTTTGCAAAGAGCTTGGGAGCAGCAGCAAGTTCAGGTGCACAGTGATGGAGCCAAAGCGTGGCCCAAAGTGGTCAAAGATTTGGAAACCAAGAAGTTACTTCTTGGCATGAGAGCCACATCCGCGATGAGTCTTGCAAGCAAGCCTCCCCAACAAAAAAACTGTTGTCCCGTGCGTGCTCGCAGGAACACAGTGCGTTCACAGGTGGTGGCAGTCGGTCGTTAGTTTTTTTGTTCCCGAAGCGTCCAAGCTACGGCAGTGCGTGGCTACTCCAATGGAATTCATGCCTTTGCTTGGGGATCAAACTTACCTCTAAACTAGCAAAAACTACCTGATCGAGCTTGCAGCTACTTTTTGCGAGCAAGCGGCTTAAGCTGCCCAGAGCTCAGAAAGTGGCGAAACACTGCGTGGTTGCACTGCGGTGACTGAAATACCCCAGGTGTTTGTATAAACAAATGACCGTGTAGGTAGGCAGGCAGGCAGGCAGGCAGGCAGGCAGGCAGGCAGGCAGGTACGTGGGTAGGTAGGTAGGTAGGTAGATAGGTAGGTTGGTTGGTTGGTTGGTTGGTTGGTTGGTTGGTTGGTTGGTTGGTTGGTTGGTTGGTTGGTTGGTATATATGTATGCATATGTATTTAACATTTAAAGATGAACCATAGCATACACATGCCTGTACAGCAAGTATTCAAAAAGAAGAAAATATACATGCATCATTTGCAAAGGTATAGACATGTGACTTGATCAAAAGAAACTGAAGAACCGATGGGGGCCTGCAGATTCCCGGTGAGGCCGTAGCTCACCTCCGGCACGGTTTCCCCTCGCCACTCCAGGACAAAGTGCTGCACTACGCGGGCCATAACGACCAAACCTTGCGGAGCTCACGTCTTCATGTGAATGTTTGTAGTATGATGTATATTGTAGTTTCGTTGTGTAAACATGTGTTCATGCCATGACGTGGGTATTGTTCTAAGCATGTGTGTACATGCTCCTTTTTTATGAGAGAAAAGATGTGTATTTATTTCAAAGACTTGGTATGTTTCTATTTGATAAAAACGAGTGTCTTTCTGTGTTTTCGTGGCGTGATAATACGTCAGGGGATGCAAATACCTGGAATTGTGGGTGGCTAGGCGGGAGGGGACTAAAAAACACTTCAGTTGTAATCTTCATGTTTGGGCCCAGAGGGCGCGTCTCTAAGAGCCAGGACGATCGGAACGAAGGAAAGAAATGACTTTGTTTCGCTCAAAGTAAAACTGAGACTTGCCGAAAACACTCCGAGAGACCGGTGTAGTTGGCCAAAGGCATGCCGATACAAATCCGCGAGCCGTGGCCGTACGCTAAGGCGTCCAAGGGCTCATGCTGGATGAGGCCGGAGCTCAACCAGCGAGAGGGGCGATACTCCCGGAGGTTGTCCCCCATACCTGGATGCCGAAGAGATTTCTGGATTGGGTTGCCGCTTTTGGGTTTTTGCCGATGGGCTTCCGTTTTCGAAAGCGGCTCCAAGGCTTTCCAGTGAATTTCTGCAAGTTGTCCAATGAGCTTTGTAGGTTCCCCAGGATAAACCTGGCTTGTAGATTTCTGAGATTCCCCCAAGATGTGATGGTTGGCTACATTGACCACTCCCCCAATCAAACCCCCCATGATTTTCTTAGTTCCCGGGTTGGCAGTAGTAGTGATATTTGCAAAGCCAAAGAAACACTGGCAACCTCTAAAAGGCGATTTTAGCGAGGGGCATACCCAATCTTCGCAAGGCTTGTCAGGCCTAGACAGTGCTGAGTAGCGGAAAGACTAACTTGGCAAAGATAGGTGGCTGTGGGTGAAAAAACTTGAAGCTCTAGGTACATTTTGATTGGCTGGCAATTAGATGTTGATTCACCCAGAAAATGGACCAATGGGATTTGACCCACAGATGAGGGAGAATGTCTGTCATTCCCAAGCTGCATTTCATGGCAGGGTCGTTCCTCAGGATGTGGCGGATTGCAATCCACACGGCCGTGCCTTCTGGTACCACGCGGCCAGCCAGCGTCGCTGGCTCATGCGCTTCCAAAGGCATGTAAACTGACGCCGAGTGGTAGCGCAGCGTCTCCTTCCAAACGGCCTGGACCCAAAGTAAGGTGTCCAAGTCTTTGGCAGAGAGGGCCTCAGGCAGATCTCGTACCTCCTGCGCCACATGCTCTTGTAGCTTGGGGTCTCTGGCAAGATAGTAGAAAACCCAACACAAGACCCTGCTCGTCGTGTCAGCTCCTCCCAGGAAGATTGTGGTGAGGTGGTCGAGGAATTCCTTCTGAGTGAACTTGTCGCCGTCCACCATCTCCTTGAGTTAGTGACAAACACACCAACACCATCGGTTGAGTTTTTTCCCCAACAGCTGAAAGCTTTGGGGTCTCAGCCCAGATAGGCTCCGGGGTGGTCCGGGGCGGCCCTGAGGTGAGGTTCCACGAGGGTTCCACGAGGGGCTCCACCAGGGTTCCACCAGGGTTCCACCAGGGTTCCACCAGGGTTCCACGAGGGTTCCGCGAGGTTCTGCGAGGGCTGCGGGGTGGTGCGCGCACTAAAAAGAGCACCACATGCTGTTGGGGATGTCACCTGAGCTTATTCCAGACATTTGGACAGAAAAGCTCAACTCGAAATACGCTCAAGACGGTGTCAATTCTCGTCCAGCTCAGCAAAAGCAGGCGCCGAAAAGACAGCTGATCCGTCTTTGACCGTCTGAATCCTGAGAACTGAAGGACGCGTGGCTTCTGACAATGACATCTCAACCAGTCCTGCATCTTCCGCGCGATGGTCTTCTGACTGGGGTCCGCCTCCGCTATCAGCTGCTGACACCTCTCGTGCACGCGCTTGGCCGCTGCTGCCCCACCGTCCAGCCGAAGGAAGGGCAGCTTCCAGTAAGGTATCCAGGAATTGATCCGCTTGCGTATCGCAAATCCCAGCACCTTGACGTCATCCAAAATCGTTGCCTTCCGGGTCTCCAAAGCCTTCAGCTCCTTGCCCATGCAGGTCTTGCACATGACGTCCGCCCCAAAGAGCACCAGCAGCTCCGAGAAATCTGCAAAACCCTGTTGAGACATCTCCTGTGACAGCTCCTTCAGAAGTTGCCCCGTGACACTCTCTACGGCAGGAAGGTAACTCTCCGTGTTCTTGACATTGAAGGCGGGGGCAAGTAGCTTTCTCTCGCGCTGCCACTGACGCCCCTCCGAGAACACCAGCCCTGCCAAGATGTCCTTGGCCTTCGACATGGATGAGTTCTGAATCATCTTCCAAGGCCGAAGGGCCAGGATCTGCTGCGCCTGCTCCCACGTGTAGCAAACCACAACGCGAGACCCAAGCTTCATCTCGAAGAAGCCTTCACTGCCGTAGCTTTCCGCCCACTCCTCCAACTTCTCCATGATGTTGCACTGATTGTCCCCAAGCTCGGCCACCGCACTGCCCGGCACCTCCGCGAAGCGCACATGGCGCCGCTCTCTCCGCTCTCTCCGCTCTCTCCACCACCAGGCCACCAGGGCAGCCCCGGCCAGGGCCAGTGCCAAGCCCCGCTGCTGGATCGTGCACAACGTCAGGGCCCCACTCTCCGATTTGGCCATGGCGTTTCGGCAAAGAAGTCCTTTGTTTTCCGCTCTCCTTGGCACTCTACTGTTTTCACGGGCTTGTCAGCCTTGGCGATGTTGAAACTGGATGGCGACGCTTCACAAAGTAACTGAGCCAATGCAAGAAACATGCAACAGACTGCTCAACAAAGATCTGAAGACAGTGAGACAAAACGAATGTCTTGTACAGGCTGTAGCCAGGCGTTGGCGAGAGAGCTTTCCGATGGGTGCCCTTGACGCTCATAGGGAAATGTCAAATGGCCATTGTCAGACCCTCGATCTTTGAGACTTATCTACCCCAGAGGTTAATGGTTTGAAAGGGATGGGCAAATCTTCCATGTTGGGTTGAACAAATAAAGGTCCGCTTAAATCGGGTCCTCAAATGCTTGGTCAAAACGCCGCGAGACGGACCCCATCCACAGACTCTGGGTTTGTGGGCCTAGGATCTCATCAGCTGAACCAGATTCGAATACAAGTCCTTACTGATTCGTTATTCGTTCTGGCTGGTTCTGGTTTGGTCTGGCGATGTTCGCATACATCTGTGCGCAATACTGTGCCTGCACGGGGCCTGGATCATGGAAATTGTCTGCTCCGCACTGCCGGGATGTATTGAAAAGCTGTTGTGCCTTTCGTCCCATTTGGATGAAATAATGCTTGGCCAAGGCCAGCGGAAGTCAGCCATTGCAAATCAAAAGTGAGATAGGCATTCAAAGCGGACCTGCACCGTAAAGGTCCGCAAAAACCTGGACATTGCCGAAGCAGTGGATATCAACCCTCATGTCAAAAGCAGCGGCCAACTCTTAGTGGCTCACAATCGATTTGCGTGTGTCAAAATGGACACACAAAATCCTTCGATTCGGGCGCCAAAGGGAGCCCTTCCCATGGGAGACACCTTGGTGGGTGAATTGGGTGCTCTGCTCAGATAGTGCCTCACGTACGCTTTCCATCCCGGACGAGTTCCTCTTCGCGCTTCGCCCGACACTCCAAAACAACATCCGAACAACTCGCTGACTCACAAGGACTTGCATCTTCTTAATTAGCAGAAAACCTGATATCCTGCATGGTTGAGATTCGTAGCCTTTGAGCAACCCGAAGCGATCTTTTCCGCAAGCTTGTTCAAGCGAGCCACGAAGAGCCCACTCCTGCAATGAGGCGCACCCGGCGAGGAATTCGATTGGGGGCGAGAACCCCAGTGACGCGTTGTCAGGTAGGCGTGCCGGTTTCGCATGAAAAAGACGCATCCATGTGAGTATGAATAAGATGCACAGCTGGATGATTACAATCACCAACCATGCTCGAACTGTTCCATTCAAGTGCATGGGTCTGGTGTTGAAGGTGGAAACCAAGAGCCGTTCAGTTTGCCTGAGGGAGATGCCACCCTCAAAGACAGGCAGGGCTGACGTGCCGGAGGTGACCGGGTCAAAGCGGGCGGAGCTGTACCTGCGACTCTACGGCCTGCAAAGGAACTCCAACGATGTTCAACTAAATCAAGGACTACAAAATTCTTCCAGGCAACCAACAAGGCCTCCCGGGGTGTTCCCCTGATGGATTGAGACAGATGACAACACTGCAACATGGTACGCAGTGGAGGTTGACTTCAGGATAAATTGGCCTCAACCCGGGTCCAAGCTGGAAGTTGTGTAATTTACCACAAATTGCCAGGATTCGGTAGGAGGTAGTTGGTTTGCTCGCTTCATATCTTGTTGGAATCCGCCCGACCAGCGACTGCCCATCTGCAGTTGCTTTGCCCAGTCAATACTGGGCAATTTGTTGCAATGAACAAGGCATGCTGGAACTCTTTCCCCTCTGGCGCACTCTTCACCGTCTCGCTCGGCCTCCAGTAGGGACGGCCTCGTGGTCAAGAACAAATTCAGAAACTTGGAACACTGATTTGGAAACTTGGAATCGGAAACTACACACACGGATTCGGAAACTTGGAGAGCGGTTCCGGAAACTTGGCTTCGGAAACTTGGAGCGAGAATTCGGAAACTTGGAATCGGAAACTTGGAGACCTCGGAACACCTGAGCAGGTGCACTTGAGCGCTGTTCTTAACATTTTGCAAGCAAAATATGCAGTGCTGCGCTGGTGCGCTTAAGCGGATGTTTATATCATGTGGCAAGCAGATACGCAGCGCCGCGAGAGTGCACTGGAGCAAATGCTCTTGTCATTAGGAAAGCAGATACACGGTGCTGCTCGGGTGCATTTGAGCGGGTGTTCTTCTTATTTGGCAAGGAGATGTTGTGCTGCGCGAGTGCATGTGAGTGGGCATTCTTAGAATTTGGAAAGCAAAGATGCAGGGCCGGGCAAGCGCTCTTGAGCCGGTGTTACTCTGCGCTAGGCGTGCGCAATTGAGCGGGTGCACTGCGAGGTAAAATTGAGCGGGTATTCTTATCATTTGGCAAGCAAATATGCAGTGCTGCGCAGGAGCACGTGAGAGGGCGTTCTACGCAGCGCAGCGCGCCGTTGGGCGGGAGTTTATCCTTTGGCAAGGAGATGCACAGCGCTGAAAGAACACGCTTGATTGAGCGGGTTCTCGTCATTGGCAAACAACTGCTGAGCGCGCGGGCGCGCTTGAGCGGGTGTTCCTATCATTTGGCACGCAGATATTCAGCGCTGAGGGCGCGCTTGAGCGGGAGTTCTGATCAATTGGCAAACAGATCAGCGGGTTTTCTTAGCATTTGGCAAACGGATATGCAGCAGTGCCGCACGGGCGCACCTGAGCGGGTGTTGGTATCTTTTTGCAAGGGCAAATGCAGCGCTCCGCGATTGTGCTTCAGCTTGTGTTTTAATCATTTGGCAACCAGATATGCAGCACTTCGCGGGCGCACTTGAGCGAGTGTCCTTATCATGTGGCAAGCAGATATGCTGTGCTGCGCGGGAGCTTTTGAGTGGGCGTTACTCCGCTGGCGCGCTTGAACGCGCGCCCTGATCCCTTGGCGAGCGGCAAATATGCAGTGCTGCGCACGCGCACTTGAGCGGGTGTTCTTATCATTTGGTAACAGATTTGCAGCGCTGCGCAGGTGCACTTGAGCGGGTGCACTTAAGCTGCTCCGGCTCAGGCCTGTCAAGCTTTCCATTTGGGGTAACCAAGTTTCTGAATAGCACCCCAAGTTTCTGAATCGAAGTTTCTGAATCGGAGAAAGTCTGAATCGCGGCAAGTTTCTGGTGTAGGCAATGTTTGGGCCTCTTTCGCGTTGGCGCCCCGAAGTTGACAGTGTCCAACCCGTTGATGGGACAAAATCCTGCATCAGGCGATAGGTGGTTTGTTCCAGTATTTGTTGGGGTTCTGCCTGCCAACAAGTGGAATTTGTCCGTCCATGGTAGGGAGGTGAATTCGTGGAATTGCCTTTCGTCTGGACCCCAAAAAAGTTGCCCTCAAACCCACTCTGAAGCTAGAAAACGCTGGAAGCCGACCGAATGGGTGTTGCTTAACATATGGAAACAAGACCCTGAAAATTCAAGAGACAGGTCCCTGACTTCCCCAACCAAGAGCGTCTGCCCTGCCTGGCGGGGGCACCAGGCCCAGCAGGTTCCCTCGGGTTCGGTGTCGACGTTGTGAACATATCATGGTGGGGCTATCCCTGCGTTAGTTTCCAGCAGTTCATTGCCAAAATCAATAAGGAGGGATACCCTCACCATGAAATGCGCAAATAACCGGGCTCCCCATATTTCCCTCATCACCCCTCTCAAAGCAAACTGGCTTTAACTTGGCAGTGCGATGTTTGAAACCACCAAGGGAAATATCGGGAACCCATCACAGCCTGAAGACTGGCCCCGGCACCTCTGCAGCGGCAGCGGCAGGGCACTCAGGGCCTCCAGGCAGCTGGTGTGAAGCAAAGGAGTTGGGTGCGGTTTCTTTTTTTCTTTGTCGGTGTTCTCGTTTTTTCGGCCGTGGCTCCCATATTTGGAAAGCAGCCAATCCAAAACTACAAGTCCAAGGTGATTTCCCAAAAGTAACTTTCTCACAAAGTCGGGGCCCTGACCGCCGCTTGCTGGTCCAGCCCACACACACCCGGGCAACTGTCTGTTTTGACAGTGAAGTGGCTGTTTGCAAGAGCAGACCTTCAAGAGAAAAGCTGTCATGTATTGGAGCCCCAATTTGCTGGGAACCACGCCCCTCTTTCACGGTATGCCAATTATTGTAATGATGTAGTCTGGAGCCATTGGGAATGCACGCAAAATAGGTACATCACAACAGTCCACGGCAAATCATTCACCCGCAGTAATGAAGAGTAGCAGATGCCTGGTGCCACTGGCACTTTGGCACTTGGGATTGGAATCATTGCATCTCTTTTGTGCTTGGCTCAATACGACAGAAATGCTGCAATAACGGGAAAATGTATGGAAACATGCAACATGTACATGGAAGTCTGGATCCTGTAGATTGTAGGAACAAATGCTTCTTATGCTTAGCTTATGTCACTGTTTACTCAGTACACGGATTGCCTTAGCCGAAGAGGAACTGCCCAGCAGGAATTCAGCTCGGAAGCCCGGCCGCACTTGGCTCCTGCTGCAACAGCGCTTTCACCTCAGCGGGCAGCGCCTTCAGCCTTCTGCGTGCCTCAAAATAACGGTTTCAATGGAAACCTCCAGAAACATGTTTGACCCTCCCCTCAAAATGCAAGACTTTAAGGGACACATTATTGCTATGCCCTTGTGGAATACTTGAACCCCTCCTCAAGCGCAGGCAACAGTCATTGTCCCCACAGCTTCAGAATATCGGGGCGGTCAGCCTTGTCCTTTCCTCATCTGAGGAGGGCACGACATCCTCGTTCTGCCGCTGACATAGAGAGCAGGTCGCATAGACCAGCGTTCCGCCCTGACATCGCCAATGGATTAACTCGAGCCGCGATCTGCCGGGACCAGCTACATCTCAGATTCTCGCTCATTTACAACCGCCCCTTACCAGCCTCCTTGAGCAGCTTGAAGCCGTTGGAAAGCAGCCCGAGCTGAAGTTCAAACAGCCCCTCCTGTCATTTCTGCGACGTCCATGCTTCTCAACTAGAGTCCGCGTTGGCAATGGTCCAAATTTCGGCCCTCAGCTCGTTCATCACGTTCCTGAAAACCAGGGAGTGAGAAATAAACCACCTTCTCGTTCCTTTTTCAAACCTCCATACGGACAATTGGCACTCTAGCATAGCGCCTGACGGATCCAAGGCACACGGCCACCTGAGCGAGTCCCACACTCCCAGGGCTTCGGGGCGGTTTTACCTGAGAGGGGCGTACCCCCAAAACGAAGGTCATGTTCAGGAGTTAGTCTTTTTACAGAAGGGCTCAATTTGGAGTACATGGCTATTTTTTGAGGGTACGATGCTAAGGGTACGGCTCTGGAACCCTTGAAGGCATCCTTCCTCTGGGAAAAATAACTAAGGGATGCGGATTAGAGCAGTTGCCTTTACGGAGCGAATCGCCGAAGGGTATTGGAAAAAGCAACCACGTCCGGATTCTCTCCTCCCACCTCCCAACCAACTGTTTTCTCTGACCGCTGGCTTGTCATCTTTCAAAGAAAACCTGGAATTAGTGGCTTGACCGGCACACCCCCGAAACTACATCCAGCACTGCGCTTTGCTTGCTGAAACCACGATCATACGTGGGGGCCCATTCAAACAAAACATTCCAGCCACCCAAAATATGTGATTCTTCAGAGCATCCCAAATAGATACACTAGTCGCTAGTATATTTGGCGGACATGGAACCCAAAAGAGGCGTCCAAAAAGGAATTCCTCAATAAACAGGCACAGAAACACTAAATGATGATTACATATGACAAATTGGATTTTGAGTCCCCACCACCCCCATTCTAAATATTGGATTTAAAACCTCATAGTATCCACGGGGTGGGTTTTGACACTCGTGGCTCCTAAGAGCCCCGGCTAAGGGTGTCAAGGCCCCACTGCGTGCGGAACTTCTCGAGGTGTCGGCAGGACCCATCGTGGGTGCACCTCACACCCCTCGTCGCTTGGAGCCAGTCGCAGCGACCCGGACGGTAGACAAGGTGGATGTTGAACCCCAAAGTAGGCGGTAAACAGTCCCCCCCCAGCCCTGGTGATAGCCTACTTACATAGAAAAACAATTCACACGTCCCGTGCTCATGCTGGCTCCTTGCTACATCCTGACGGTCGTCACCAGCCCTGGGGTCCACGCTCAGCATCCACCAGCACTTTGTCAAACTGCCGGCAGTCCTGGTTGCTCACCTCAGCAACCTAGGGGCCGTCCCCTTGCCGGACGCCTCTGATCTGCATTGTCCCAAGGTTCCGTGTGTTGATTCCCCAATGGTGGACTTCAACCCACGGGTTGCTGACGTGTGCCAGAAGGGAACCCGAGGTGTATCCACCAACACCCAAGTAACAACCTGATCCAATACTCTCTCCAGCCTGAGCCTTCTCCTCCATCCGCCGCTTGCGGCCGCGCTGGCCGCGCCTGCAAGAGCATCCAGCTGGATCTTCCGCACGCGCTGATGTCAACTTGGCACTCGAAAGGAGGGTTCGGTCTTTAGAACTACTCCTTTAGGAAAAACTGAAGAGACCTTGCCACTTGCACCAGCTCAACCACAGGGAAAACCCCGAGCGCTGCACCCCCGCGGCGGCTGCTCCAAGCTAAACCTCGGAGCGAGCCGAACACGCCGAACCCCATGGCGTTTGAGCCAGGGTGGCCCTGCAACCGAAAGATTTGAAAGCTTGCGGGTTTAGCTTCGAAATTAAGTCCAACAGATTTGCGGGCCCGGAGACGCGGCTCAACCCCGTCTCCGGGTTGACCAACCAAGTTGCCTCGCGTTGCGGCATCCTTTGTCACAAGGCAGGTTGGACTTGTTTGCAGCATCTTTAGACGGGGTTTGGACAAGATGGTTTGGAGCCCTGTTCTCAGGTCAGCTGAGCAATCCCTTTTTGCGCTGGAAAAGCCCAAGGGTGGAATGTGCGGCTTTTCCAGGACAGAGGCTTTGAGGACATGGCACCCCCCAGGACCTGCGCCGACTTTGGGGTCCGTGCCAGCTGGCAGTGGAGGGGTGCCACGCAGCGCCATCCTCGAGAACGAATTTCCCGACCTACCTCCCCAAAGAAACAAACACACTTTACAGCACCTCAGCCCGAAAGGGGTTGGTTTTAAGGAATGTTCGCCCCCAAGTTCAACTGCGTATTCTTTGTTCAGGGCAATTTACGGAGCTGGTGAAAAGATCTATTTATACATGTGTTTTTCTTCATGATCCCTTTTCTTGCTTCCGTGAAGATGCAGAGCAGGTCCTTTCGATGCCTTTGACATAGTGGTCAAATATGTCCTTCACAAAGGCCTGAATGAAATCCCATTTACAACTATTTTGACACAAGAATTCTAGCAACAACCAGCTTGTCTTTCCTCACTAGATTCTACTCAAATTCTAATCAGAATCCTACTTGGACTGGAATTCCTATTTGAAGCCTAATTCAAACAACAGAAATGTCTATCGAAAAGCGGATTCAAATCAAATTTCAGACAAAAACTGATTAAAGTCCCAAGCATTTTGCCATCTTGAGGTCTTCTTTTAATTTTTAGGGATCTCAGCACTTGGTGCTTCCGAGGTCCCTAATTTTTGGCCCCTACGAGATCCAACGTGCGGTGAGGTTCGTAAAAATGAAAAAACAACCATTGCGGCAATTTTAAGGGTACCTAGAAACCTATCCCATAAAACCAAGCTGAAAGGGTACCCTCAAAAAACACAAACAAGACAAAAATGAAAACGAACGACAGACGCCAAATCGACCCCAATCCTCCAGCCCCAACTTCCGCACGCTGGGCTTCCAACCCCCAGCGCCAGTCGCACGTTGGAGATGCCGTACTGGCATACAAGTGTCCAAGAAAATCACATGAGCCCCCACCTGGGCATTGGAATCTCAGGTTGTGGAAATCATTTTCTGTGATGGGATTCCAATGCCCACTCTGCAAATGATTGGCTTCGCTTTGGCTGCCCTTCAAACAGCATCCAAAAAAAGTTCCATTTTCGGAACCCCAAAATTGATCGTTGACCGGATCAAACCTTTGATTGCCAGGCTTGAATAGAACCTAAGGAAACACGACCTTGGCTCATGCTTGGCGAATGTGGCCTACTGGAAGGGGCAAGATCGGATAAACTAGATCAACCCATCAAGGCATGGCCACGAATCTTCTGAAGGAGCAGAAATGGGCCAGCCTGAATCAAATGGCACCGATGCACCTGGGTCTTTCTTTAAACCGGCACAAGGGCGTCGCCAATTTCAGAAACGCGCGAAAAGCTGGGGCTCCTTCTGTTCACCTCAACACCAGAAGATCATGCGGATCATCTGCCGAATGTTCATTTCATGGAAGACATCCTCTTGCGCATGGCTGGCTGCCAGAACGCCAGTGGCTTTAACACGGGACCAAGGCAGTAATGGTTGAAACCATCGAGCAGGCTTCCTTGGATACCTCCCAAACCTACATGGTTTGCCTCTTCGAAGGGAACTCCACTTTAAGTTCACCAGCTTCGGCTTGAAGGACCCGGTTTCCCAAAGTAAAGCGTTGAAACTCTAGGCACTGGGTGTACTAAGGTGTTGGGGCCAATGGGCGGTTGTAGCTAAAAGCAAACTTGGAACTACCCATTTGGCAAGATTAGGAGCAGGGAAGCTGAAGTATGAAGCACATCGTCGCCTTAAATGGGAAGCCTTCTTCACTCCCCCTCTTTTCTCAGGGCAAAAAGTGATCCACATCCCCTCGAACATGCGGCATCCCCCTGTCAATCAGCCATGGATGAGACTTCTCTCCGTCCAATCATGAAAGTGGAGGGAACAAAGGCCTTCCTGTCCACTACCAGAATCGGCTTCAAGTTCGGGGTTATACTGGAATAAGACGAGGGATGAGAGGAATGGGCTCCCAACCTACTGGGTTCCCATGCGATCCATTTCCCATGTCCCGGTTGGGAACGGGAACCGCTCGGCGCCTTGCGCAGCACTGTGCGACACGCCGCAAGGCGGTGCTCTGCCAAGTCCACGCCCACCACCTAAGCGGCGAGCCCAAAGAGTGCTCCACGTGGCTTACGCTTTAAGGGTGTCTGTTCGTTGTCTTTTTTTGTTTTTTGGTGGGAGATCCCGTGCGAAACGACCCTGATCATCAAGTCTCCGAAGGGTTTCGCAGGTTTCGCTGCTGGCGTCCTGTAGGTGTGATCTCCAAAACAGGGCTTCGGGGGCCCCACGTCGGTCCCTTTCCTCAGCTCCAGTTTCACCCCGTCCGACACCCGCCTCTCCGGTCTCACCCACCGCGTCGCTCAGCGTGCAGAGCTTGGCGCCTCAAGGTTGAAGCAGGCGCGGGCCTTCAAAAGCCAATTGTTTCCTGTTGAAAATGGACTCCATTTGGGCTGTCCCCTTTTGCCTTGCGTGAACAAAAGTGGTTCTCAATGTGTTGGTTGGACCACAACCACCAGTGGGATGCTTCCAGAAGAGTCTTCATGTGTCTATTTTTGGTAAACCCACCTTCCATGATTGTCACAGGATGCTGGTAGCTGAGAAAGGCAAAGGTGGAAGATGATCACACAAAGGAAATACTTGGAAAAGTGTTTGGTTTCCCTGCAAGCAAACTCCATAGCACGCTCTGAAAATCTTCCACGGTTTCCTGACAGAGGTAAACTGGCTGACTGGGGGGCACATGGCGATGGCGCCCATCCCCGCGCTCTCAAGGGAAAGAGGGGTCTTTCTGACCGAGTCCAAGTGAAGTTTGGGTTTTGGAATTGTTGTCGTTTCTGCAGATCAGATTCAGCATCTAGTCGAACTTCCACACTTTGCTGACAAAGACATATATATATATATACATAACCTTCTCCGCCAAAAGGAACTCACTTTTGATGGGCAGCTAATGGGTGAAGCTGAAAACCACCAAAAGGGCGAAAGAGGGAGTCCTATCTTTCTTATGCTCGTTCTGTTTACCTCTCTTAGACCCAAATGACCACTAGCCGCCTGCACCAATACGATATCGATCTTGGGGGACCACATCTCCTTTGCCAACTCGAGAATGTAGCTGCAAGCCACTTACGGCCGCAAACACAGCGGTTTCGACTCACTGCGAGAGGCGTTTGGTCCCCTCCCGGGGGTCTCCGAGCCCCAAGCCCGGGGCACAACAGAGGTCCAAGACCCGGTCACCAGGCCTGCCAGGCTCACTATTCACTTCAACTGAACTTAGAAAGGTTCCGAGAACATTTAGCGGCTTCTCCTCAGCCATTGGACTGCTCCGAAGGTTCACACCCGAACTGCAAAACTAGTGCTGTCCAGGGCGTAGTTAAGGCGAACGGCAAATATTCAGACCTTTTCGTGGCTAGGGGACGGGCCCTACTGAACTTCATCTGCCCGATGTGATTTTGATTCTGGTTCAAATTATATTGTCAGCGCTGTTGAAAAGGCCACAAAACTGAGAGCCTAATCCAAAAAGCGGGGAAAAATGAAACTCCGAAATGACAGTGACACCTCAATGCTAGGCAAAACCCAAAAGCGAGGAACACTGTGCTGGAACTGCGAGACTAATCCAAAAGACCGGAAACAACTACAGATTACACACCAAAAGAAACAGGCTAATCCAAAAAGCGAGAAACTCTAAAGTTCGAACAACGCCCAAACGCAAGGCTTATCCAAAAAAAGCCGGCAAGGACAAGACATGTACCTCAAACTAAGCATCAAGTGGAATTCAAAAGCCACAAAGACCCCGCCTGGCGTCCAGGCAGCAAACCGCGAAGACGGAGGCGGCATCCACACCTGGCATGCGCCGCTCCAAATAAGCTCCAAATGCGCCGCGGGAGTCCCAACGAAAACGTGAAAAGCCCCGAGCCTGGGATTCAAATTTCTGCGTTCGTGTTCGTGGGCGATGCAAGATCCCAAACTTTGATCCAACGGGAAATTCTGGGCTCGACCTGCCTTGGTGGTTGAAATTTCGTGAGTCCCGCCAGCCCACCCCCCCCCCCAAACCCCGAATGGAACATAGACCAATATGCTAAATTCCCCAGCCAACGATGTACGTTCACCCAGCCACAATAAAAGTCATGAAGAAAGCTTGGGCATTTGAAAGCTCCTCTTTGCACAAATGTTCAAGGGGCTAAGGCTAGGGATGCACCCAACTTATGCTTGGGCATTGTCCCTCAACGATGGTCGGTTTGTCCCAACAAAAGTTGCCAAAGGGGGATCGCTACTGGACAAAAAAGAAACACGTACATCGGCATGACTGGTGAGCTGACTGAGAAAACCCAAGTTGTATCGGTTTGCGGCTGGAATTTCGTGGCGCCTTCTCCCGACCAAAACCCGGATCAATCTGCCGGGCCGACCATACAAGCTCCCCTCCTGATACGCCTGCGACCTGGAGAGGTTGGTGGATGCCTCCGGCTCGGTCCGGCGCCGAACTAGCAAGCGAAGCCCCAAGGGCGACAGGTCGAGAGGTCTGATTCAAAGTTCACTTCAATTAGGCCCTTTCCAAGACAGTGACATCACCGGAGGTACCTCAAGCAAATCCGATGGTCACTGAACACTCACTCCTTACAAGGACCGACTCCCACGTGTCCAAACCACAACGAAAGCCGCCACTATGGGTTCTGGAAACACCAAGGCATTAAACAGTCCACAGAACACTCCTTTTGAATAGAATTCAAGGAACACCACCACGAAACCAACATATGTGTGGGACTCTTAAAAACCCAAGGCTGCGCCAAGCATTTGACTAACACCCATTGCCTAAACAACCTCTTTTGGGTTCCCGCTGGAACCAGCCAAAAGGCGCTCTCTGCACCAAAAATAAAACACGCGGGGAAAGCGGCGCGTCGTGGAAAAAGCTGAGCCCCTGGCTGCGCACGCATACACCTTGGCATAGTCCGCCTGTGCATCTCAGTTGGGCCAATGCTGGGGGGAGTCCTTCTTGGATTTTCAACCTACTCCGAAAGAAGACTTTAACCACGGTTCTGCGTGGCGCAGTATGGGTCGCTTGCCTTATAACCATGGCTATAGCTTACCTTGACAAGTTTAAGGCAGACTCTTTGAGAGGAGAGGTCTCACCTCCCTTTTTGGACGGTATTGATCCTCAAACCGAAAGACAACGGCTTTTGCTTGCCCCCCTTATTTCAGGTGGCAACTACATTGATCATTGATCACTGCGCACGTGGTTTGCTTACTACGCTCAACCCCAAACGAATTCCTACTCACCGATACAACATTGCTTGAGGCTAGTTTCAAGCCCAACTCATGTAATGTGGGGGGGAGGGAGTGGAGGGGAGGGTCATTTGTAAGAATATCCTTTCTTAATGGTTCTCAAACGGAAACTGAAAGGAGCTCCCCCATTTTGAGAAGCCGCTAGCTCGCATCGCGTGAAACCAGCCAGGCCTGCAGCCATTCCACCGGCTGCAGCGCCGTCTGCAAAGCCTCCTCAACGTCCTGTCACCACGGAGCAGACGAGCATGGCTCCAATCGGAACGCTACCGAGTCGGTCGACTCAACCCCTTGTTTAGACTCCCTGGCTTTTGCGCACCCGGTGTTTGAGCCATCTCATTCCTACCAGTGCTTTTTGCCAGAGACCAACGGGTGAAACGGTCACCAAATGAGTACGAATCTGAATCTCTTCGGTGGACATCATTTGGTCGGCATTCATGTCCAACCACAAGTCAATGGGGTCCCCTCTGCAAATTAATGGCTGCCTGCAGCATCACCCCGCCAAAGGGAAACTCAATCAAGGCGACGTCAAGTCCGTGCTCAGCCGGACAAACGCTTCAAATCGCCTGGCGCTCCGCCGCAGCCAGGCTCCCCCTGCCGCTTTGACGCCCCTGTGGACCTACAACCCACTTGCCCGCAACCGCACCTGTGCCGTGGCCATTCCTTCACAGAAACCGTACGGACCCCAAGTAGAAGGATGTTTTGACCGTCACACACCTGCGGCACACCCGAGCTCCTGGAATCTTACTTTCGACTTGAACAAGGAGGGCAATACCCATCAGAGATCCCCCCGATCCTAAGACAATGACTTCAGGCCTCACAACAAGAAGCTTTCCACCCTCTGATAAGTATGAGTAAATCTGCAAATACAACAAAGACTTTGAACCAAAACGATCAACCACGTCAAACCAAGTTCATGGTAGAGAATCAAAGCATATATGTTCCAGCCACAGGCCACCACCAACCCCCCCCCCCCCCCCCCAAACCCCGAGCCCCCAGATCCCCACACGGTCCCCCTGCACTCGCACCCTTGCATTCCAATCCTACACCCCCAACCCCTAACACTAACCCTAAACCAATCCTAAACCCATCCTGAACTAACCCTGTACCCATCCCAAACCAACCCTAAACCAACCCCAAATTTGCAATAACCATCCCTAAGCCAGCCTCAACCAACCCCATACCCACCCTAAACCAACCCTAAACCAACCCAAACCACACCCCAACTACCAACCCAACCACCCACCACAGGGGGTGGGTCCACGGCCTGGAACATAGATGTATTGAAATATATATATATATGATTATATTCCCCTGATTGTGGTCAGGAACGCAACCTACTAACCTTCACCCACCCAGATGTTGACTGTCTAAGTTGGCTTTGGCAAAGACACCTCACCACATTGGCTGACTGGCTGACCGGTTGCAGGTCTGGCTGCCACAACTTCAAAGTATTCCACCACCTTCTACTGCTTTCGGCTCGAAGAGAAACCAACATGAAACCGACAGTTGAGGTCCAACTGTTGACGCATATCCACCAGTGTGGTCTTGCTGAGAAAGAGCTCGCACGTTGTTCACAACTCTCCCTGGATACGCAGAGTCACTGCGTTCTTTCCCCACTCAAGGGAAATTCAATGCACTTTGGCAACCAAAGTAAATCTTGCTTCAAGAAACCTGGGGCAAAATTAGGAACTGGGGCTTTCCCTCAGTGGTCTTGCCGACCCGTTCCCAGCCTGGGGTTCACCCGCACGTAGCGGGGGATCTCCTGCTGAATGGATCCTGTGAAGACCTCCGAGCTTCTCGCCCGAGGGAAATGGATGGAAAATATATCTTTCTTAAAGATACCCTTTTCGAGGAAAAAATCAACGGAGGAGCGGAACCCTGCTTCAAAATATACCTCTCCTTCATTAAGAACCTTTAGAAACAAACCATGTACAACAAACTGTTCAGAATCACAAAAGGAAAGCCCTATCTTTATCCGCCTCCCATTTGGTTCAAATCAAAAAATGAGCCGGATCCACCTCTCTGGGCACCCCATTGGCGTCCAGGAACTGTACAAAGTCCTTGCACGGCTTGCCACAATTTGGGTCTGTCTCAGCACGGGCCCGCCCTACCTACTTGATAAGTTTGAAAGGGAACTGTATCCAGACCTTAATCAGCGATGGCTACATGTTCCATTCCAAAACCGCTGGGTTTGAGTCATACTGGCTCCTCCCGCATCAGGAAAGTTCTGTTGCACACCAGGCTCCACGCCCATAAGCCCACCGAAAGCATCCCGAGCTTCCCATCTCCTGAGGAAGGTCCCTCAGGGCGATGTCGCTTTGCACCGCGTCCTCTGCAAATGGGCAAGTAACGTATGCGTGCCTTGAGTGTGCCGTTCTTCATACAAATGTCTAACATAGGGATCCCGGCACTTCAATGCCACAACAGGGGCAAGGCTGAGAGATAATCATTTGCCGTGGCTCGGCTTCCGTTCGATCGTCTCAAGTTGGTCTTGTCAGTTGACGTTTCAAATGGTTTAGCAAAAAAATGCCGGGCCAGGGTACCTATGCAAGAGGCTCATCAGAGTCATCCAAAGCTGGCATGCAAGGCGGAAGGCCGCACCAATTTATGGCAAGGGGGCTGTAGGACTTCATCTAGTGAGTTTGGGTCAGAAAGTGAGTGCAAACTGCAAGCTACCAAGAATGCACAAGAGACTGATGGAAAAGGGTCTTTTCGCAGGGTGCCTGCAAATTTCTACTGCCTCCCACCTTCGGAGAAGCATCTTCATCCGGCATCCAGCCAGGCCCACGCAAAGAGTTTGGCAGTCTTTCGCACAAAGTTTGCCTGGGGGGCTTGAGGCTCAACACTCTTGGTACAACCTAGCATCTGTATGCCATGTACCAGTAGAGCCGGCGAAGCTGGTGGGCGGAAGTTTCAAAAATATATTATCCCGGCAAGAGACCCCAAATAGTATTGCGTCCAACTTGACGACAGGTGGCCCAGAAGCATAGAAAAACGTTACGTAGACACTGACAAGCTTAGCATCATGCTTCACAATCTCTCCTGTCAACTTCTCGCGCGCGTGATGCTGTGGCTTGATGTTGCGCGCGAAGCTGTGCGTGATGGTGCGCGTGATGTTGCGCGCGATGTCGCATGACGCTGCGCGCGATGCAGCGCATCATGCTGCGCATGATGTTCTGCAACCTCTCTTGCCAAATCTTTCATGTCCTCTGTTGAAAAACTCTCTTGTCCATATCTGTGAGCAGCTTGGCTGCGCAAGAAGGCTGGCAATTTTAGCTGCGGAAGTGTACTTCGCATACTACCTGGAGCTGCGCGAGCGCGCTTCGCGCGCACGTTGCCATTTACGATTTTGCAGCCGGAGCTGCGGGAATGCACTTTATGTACAACTTTGGACTTAAGAGTTGCGAGCCTCGTGCCATGGGCACTTCGTACACTCATACAAAGTTGCAACTTTGCAGCTGGAGCTCCGGGCGCACTTCGCGTAGGACTTTTGCACCAAAAAACACGCCAATTTCGAGCTGGAGCTGCGGGAGCGCACTTCGTGCACCACTTCTGCGCTGAAAAGTTGCGGTTCTCAAATTTCAAGCTGGAGCGGCGGGAGTGCACTTCCAGTATTACTCTTGTACTTAAATTGCGATTTTGCAAGCCAGCTCTGGGGCGCTCTTCGCGTACTACTTTTGTAATTAAAACTTGCGAACTTTCAGCCGGAGTTGCCACGAAATCTGCGCCCGACCTCACCAACATGCTGCGCCTGCCACGCAATTCAAGCCTTGCGAAACCTCTGCGTTGCCGTGCCAATGGTCCCGGCGCCGCCCCCGTCCCGAGACTATCCCGAGACCGCACCCGTCATCCGTTAGACGCCGCGACTGAGGTAGCTTTCAGCCAGCTCCACACCACCAAACCCGCAGAGGGTTGCTCCTTTTCGCAAATTCTATTCCCCCGCCACACGCACACGCATGTTTTCTCTCGCGCGCCTTTCATTCTTTCTTCTTCCTTCCCTGCACCATCTAGCTTTCAATTAGTTTCCGTAACTCGGAAGCTTCCTTCTAAGCTTCCTTTGACAATGTGAACTATTATTGTTCCAAGTAGTTTCCGACACCTCTCGTGAAAAAGTAGGGGAGATTGGGTTATTCGGCCAAGTCCCCTAATGTTCTGAAACATGGACCGCCAGCAATAGTGTCCATCTGATGCGTAACATTCTCTTTGTCAGCTCGAGGAATTCTGTGAGCCTCAAGCCGATTTCAAGGGAGGTATGTCAGAATTGGCTTCTGCAAAAAAGTACCTTGGTCCAGTATCTGCGCTGCATGCTCCATCTAGCCTCCGCATGACATTCGTTGCACGAAGCCTTTTCTTCTCCAAATTGCTTTGCGATGGAGCACTCTCATTAACTTGCCGGGTCACTCAGTGACGTTCCGGCAGTTGACTGGCGTGGCTGTGAATTTCGACTGATTTGGACTGTAAAGCTTGGTTAGGCAGCCAACAACCATTTGACAACGCTTCAAAATTCACGTGCACGTGGCTATCTTCGAAAATATGAAACGCGGCAGAAAAATGGCCTCGCCGGCCTCACCGGCCAGGGCTCTCGCGATAAAATGTCCTGTCGTTGCAGCCAAGCGGGCTCCCTATGCCCCAGCTCCAAGAGAAAAAGATATGGTCCCAGACTCCCAGACAGGTACACGAGCCTCTTGTGAGTGTCGTAAGGTACCCCTTCCAGAAACTGGGGAAAGCCTAAAACTATACGCAAGTTCGGGTATCCTACCTCTGCTGTTTGGCTCCCCGCCTTTCCAGCCTCGCCAGACGCTTCTCAGTATCGGCAACCTCATGCTTGCAGTGTTAAAGCCTGTTGGAATTTGTCATCCTGTGAGGCCATCCAATGGCGGGCCTCAATGTTTGGCCGTATGACAAAACTGCAAGCCCCGTCAATTTCAATATGGAGCGAGCACAATAGCTCAATAGCTTTGCTCTATATTCCGTTCGAGAACAAAACCAGAACAAAACAACCACCCGCCCACCCACCCACGCACCCACCCACCCACCCAACCAACCAACCAACCAATCAACAACGCAACCCGCCCAGCCCAACCCAACCAAACTCACCCACCTGCCTACTTGCCTGTCACATGCAGAAAGGTCCCCCAAAAAGGCACACAAACACACACGCAAATTAGTTCTCAGCACCCAGCTCCCTTCAGCGGCTGCGAGGCACTTCGCATGCTTTGCCTGAACAAGTTTCACGGAAACCGCCGTGGTCAACGCTTATTTCGGGGGATTCCCCATTCAACTTTAACGGGAGTGAAGCACAACTTCGAACAACCGATGCGTGGCATGGGAAAAACTCGGATTCATCCTTGCCAATATCATCCCCGAGTTGCGACCCAGAGGTGACCCGTGGACAAACGTCGAGGCCGCAGCCTCTTCTTGCATTGCCTGGGCGTGTGGCTTGAGGCAGTGGCTTACCTTCGTACACCCCACACTTTTGGAGGAAATACAGCGATCCTCTCCACGAGTTAACGCGGACGTCTACACTTAGGGCTTCCCTGTGCTTTCGGAAACATGGTCGCATGCGTGCCCAAGCTTTCCAGCTATTGCGCGAGATACACAAGCAAAGGAAGTTTGACTCTTTCCCGAGGAAACGGAAAAAAAAAACGGTTGCCCCTCTGTTCTTTTGAGGGAAGCCTGGAACAAAAGATGTAAAAACCTGCCTTATGCACTATGCGTGGCCGAATCCGGGCACGGCGCCACTCCAACCAGGTAGGCACCACCAGCTCTGGCATGCGCCTCGAAGGCTCCGGAGAACCCGAGAGCTCTACCCCTGACTCGCAATGTCCAGTAAAGACACAAGACATGGGTTTCCACCAAAAGTGTACGTGGGCAAAAAAACTGGGGAAAAATCGGGCTTTGGTTTGCATGTAAAGAACGCCTTTTACACTGATTGAACACTAGTTGCCCAAACCACCAAAGGACTAGCTGAACTGCTGCTCAAGGAACCTTTTGTTCGGGGGGGCCACAGGACCACAGGACAGCCGTATTGCTGAAAAATTCACAAGTTGAGTTGAACAGCGGCTTCCAAGGCTCTACCTGGTTGATGCGTCAACTCGGGGGCCAACAGCCTACTGCGCTCTGTTGAAAAGCTCCTGCACTTCGACATATAATATGTGTGTGCGTGTACGTTTATATCGCGGATACATATCACAGGAACGTTTTTTCCAAGTGGCAGGGTCTTAGAACCAAACTCAGAATAATTGACGATATGGCTCCATGCTCCAAATCCTGGATTCTCCGAAAAAGTGTGTGTGGCAAATTATGCGTCGCACCTCAAAACCAACCCATAGCACAAACCAACCCCATCCCATCGCATCTGAACTGGCTGAACTGTCCGTGGCATCATCAAATCTCCAATAAGCCCTACGAATCCGAAGCAGTAACACACACACACACAAAAAAAAAAAAAAACGGCAAAAAGCGTCTTTTTGGGTACCCAACCAACCAACCAACCAATCCAACCAACCAACCAACCAACCAACCAACCAACCAACCAACCAGCCAAAGAGAAAAACCATTCCGACCCAACCAAGTCTGACCGCTCCCATCCAGCCTCCTGGCCAGCTCCTGCAAGGCCCCCGCAAGGAGCTCCTCCTCCCTGGCGTCCCTGACCAAAAAATCCCAGCGTGTCAGACCCCAGCGAGGTATTCAAGCCAGCAAAAGATCTGACCAGAAAAAGGCACTAGCGAAGGGCAACCAGCGTGAGCTTGGGCATGTTCAACAAACCATTCTCTCAGGACCTATTTCTGGACTAACCTTCATCCACCCAGGTGTTGATTGTGGCTCTGTGGCATGTCACGGTGTGTTTTGGGTGCCAAGACTCTCAGCCTGTTCAATCAGGGAGTTCTGAAAGATGGCACATGTCAAACGCGAAACCCTTCCAGTTCCCGTTCAAATAATGGACATCCTGGATGAATGAACCCTTCGCGGTGCCGCCCATGCTAATTATCCACCAGGTTGATTAATCAACCAAGAGGCAGCCAGGGCAGAGTGTGCCTTACGGTCAACCCTCTGCGAGCCTCCTTCGCAGCTCCGCAGCCTTGGCCATGGGCCTCAGCAACCAAATCAGAGATGTGAGACTCAACGAAGGTGCCCTCTCCGTTGAACCGACGGTTGACTCTTGGAGCTATGACAAACTCCTCCCAAACTAAGCGACCGCCCTGAACCTTGACCCTCTCTGTCGGGGAAAAAAGGGCTTTTCAAAGCCCTCCTGTGCAGGTGCTCGGGTCTTGATTTTGCGGATGTTCTGGAGAACTATGCGAAAGCAGCTGTGTCCCACGCATCAATGTGCGCGGCAGCGACGGTGGCGCTTCGCGCGAGGCATCCAGCTCCTTGTCCAAGCCGAGCCTGGCGTCAGGTGAACACATGGTAAGATGTCACATTTGTAGAAGAGACAGAAAACCCGCTGAAGTCACGGGGGAAAAAAGAGGAATCCAGCCGTGTCTCGTTGACCCACGGCCCGGCCTTCGCCTCTCCTTGCGAATGCGCTCCTTGCAAAGATATGAGGCAGGTGAGTCGTATCCAAACTGAGACTTATGATGTCTGCCAAAGGGCGACCGCACCTACGTCGCGGGGTAGGGATACCCTCAAAAATAGTATTCCGTGTCGATGCTGCCTCGGGTGTTGCTGGCACATCTGCTAAGGCGACGGCTGTCCACAGAATGGTGGCGCTGACACCCCTGGCATCAATTATCAACAAGTAGTGGCATCCAATTAGTCGTGTCTCTCCTCTTCAAAACAGATGTCTGGCCAGAGGCCATTAGTGATGCAGGCTTCACCTGTGAGCTCAAAGCCTGTTTGAAGGTTAGCCAGGAAAGTCCTGCCCAAGTATCCCTGACAGCTTGGCCACAAGGGATGCTTGTCGCATCCTCACACGAGTGCTATGGAAGCTCCTGCAACTGCTGCAGGTACCCCGCACAAGTCCCGGCGAAGCCCACCCGCGAAACCACCCGTTCTTGCAGAACCTCTCCGGAATGTGCTGGAACCCACTCAAAGCAACCACCCCAAGAACTCCCGGTTCCAAAGGGTACTTCAGACCTTTGCCAACACCGGCAGGCTGCCCCTCTCGCCTGTCAAGCATGGCATTGGACGAACGGCTCCACATCGCGGAAAAGGCTGCTTCAGGTAGTCTATGGCAACAACGAGTTGTTATGTCTGTGTTGCGCGTTTTCTCTCGCTCTCTCTCGCTCTCTCTCTCTCTCTCTCTCGCTCTTGCTCTTGCTCTCTTGCTCTTGCTCTAGTGTCAAGGCATGGAAAAAGCTTCTTGAAGATTTGCCTAGGATGAAGTCCAACAAAAGGCGGCAGCTGGAAAACAAGCAGCTTAGCCAATCCTGCTACCCAACGGCCATGGCAAAGCATCAAGATGCCAAATATTCACATGTGAGAAGCTCAAATGGGAAACCTAACCAAGCAGAAGCTTAGGCCACTTCCACGGCAAGCGTGAAAAGCAGCAAGCACCACATTCAAGTCACCAACATAATGGGTGCGCTTTAAATCTTGTTGACCTTGGACCAGCTTTGCTGCATTTGTCAGTATATATGACACCGTGGCTTGGCCAAGACTCAACCTGAACTCTTCACACACACACACTTTTGTGGCACTTCCCAGGGGAAAGTAGTTTAATGCAGTCTGGATTTGTTCGTCATCACACACATGCGCACGCAAATAAGCGAGTGATTCAGTCCGCTCTCGCTACTTCACTCATGCTACAAGTTGGCTGACAATGTTGCTTGCACATGGTTCATTCGGGTAGTCCTCCTCCTTTCTGTGGGAAAATAAGGAACATTCGGTGGTCCCTACTCATTGCTACCGACATGAACCATGTTTAAGTCCCACGTCTGCCCATCAAGCGGAGCCCCTTTTGGCTGCAGACCAAAACCTCATCTCCGAGCCCGCCAGGTGGAGAGGCACTGCACGGTTGGAGTTCTGAGGCCTTCGAAGCCAGAAACGCTCAATGCAACCCAAAATGCGCGCATGGGTATCTACTTTGGCGGGACCCTTGGTTTGCATTGGAATTTCCCAAATTCCATTCATAGCCACATTCTCAACAGCCCTCCAACACAAGCACCTTTGCATCACCTTGGATGCAAAGAGCCCCGCGAGACCTGCTAAAGAGCTCCTATCTTGAATTGCCTTGCCAAGCCGAATCACACGGCAAGGAACGAACGCTCCTCTTTGGCGCGGTTGCCATACGTGAAATCCGGACTTACCTCGAGAAAATCGCTCCCAATTCAATTTGTCAACTGCTCACGTCTCTGCATTTCGTGTCTTCCTGCGGAAGCGATTCTCTCTGGCTGACTGGCTCTGCACGTCACACATCTTGCCCTTTTTGTAAGGTGTGCGAAATTCCAGTGCCGGGAAGTCGACAGACTCAACATGTTGAGGCAACGAAGCTCGTTGGGCCTGCTAGATCCTCCCTCCCACAAACATGGCACCTGACAGGGAAATGACTCTTCAGGAAGTTGATCTTTCGGGTACTGTACCTTTTCACTGCTATGTTAGTGGGAGGAAAGGGCTTCCCTGCACTAGGGCTCGCCAAGTCAGCACCAATCTTGCATTGCAACCTGTGAAGCCCTTGCTCTGACAGACATGTTCCTGGTTTTTCCTTCAGCAGTGTTCGTAAGGCATCCTTTTTCGCTGAGCGTTGGGCTTTTCAGGACCTAGCTAGGACATTGGCAGCAGCAGACCGCCGCATCTTCGCAAATGCGCCATCGGAGTGCGCAAGACGCGGTGTTTCTTTTTGCCTTTACATGGGGGCCACCCCCCGATGGCTTCGCACCCTCACAGAGCAGCCGAGTCGGGAAGAGTCCGATCACGTGGAAACCGTGTGGCAATCACATCAGCACGCAGAGGTCGCCCGCAGAACAGTTGGACAAATCAAACCTGGGCAGCCACAGATCAGCCCAGACTGCCAGAGTCCCTTAAGCCCGCCTCTCGCTGCACATGCGGCGTTCAGGCAGCTCGTAGTAGTACTCCTCTGTCTGCTCCAACCTGTCTGCCAGCCAATCCGAATCGCCTCACAGACTGAAACCCAAGACTCAGGCATGCAGGTCGGCGTCTTGAAGGGCGCATAGAGGCACTGCCAGGTCTCATTGCGGCTTGGCCTTGCTCCGGTTTCCGCCCCGGAGACTGACGTGGAAACTCCCCGCCTCGTTGCGAGGAGGTGCACATACTCATCCTAAGCGCAGATTCTTCCAAATGCTTATGATTTTGCGACACGGCAACACACACTCCCTAGCCTGACCCACTTGCACCTTCAAAATGGCCTGCAAGCAAGAGCTGCAGCATGCTATGTCATTGGAACAATATTCAAGCTGGCCTTGCGCGTGAGATCTCCCTGGTACTCTGCCACCTTCCAATCTTCGACTTCCTCCTGGGTTCTCAAGTCAGGTTGTTTGCGTTTGCGAAACATGTTGTGCTCCCACACACCAACACAAACGCGCCCGTGCACAACCCACACACACACACAAACAACAAACAAACAAACAAACAAACAAACAAACCAACAAACAAACCAAACCAAACCAAGCAAACAAACAAACCAAACCGACCAAACAAACAAACATACGCACACCCACGCACACCCACACACACACACACCCACACACACACACACACACACACGCACGCACGCGCACACGCACACACATACATACACACACCGTTGCATCATTCTTGTCAAACCAAGCTAACTGAATCTGATCTCAACTATTTGCTTGTCTTTGGCGCCCTGGGCCTGGGTGCTTCTCATTTTGCAAATCTCGCCATATCCGTCCTCAAGCTCTTGTTCCACGCGTGCCCGGAACAAGTCTGCAACCATCTGCGCCTGGCAGCCACACTCACAAACAGAAACACATGGCTCAGTAACCACGGCAAAAACGATCTTTGCAAAACAGGACTGCGTGGATCCGTCAAATGACAATCTCAAGACTCAAGATTACCCGTCAGTTCTTGGCAAAAGTATACCCACACAAAGTTATTGTTAAGACGCTCCCCTCCCTCGAGCCCCAAACGTAAGGCAAGGAGTATCCTCAACAGCATCGATCAAGATTCCTCTCGAGCCTCCCTGAAACCCTTCCAGAACAAGTCACCAGAGCGGGTCCAGACCAAGTGGTACAGGGAAGAGGCTTTCCGTATAGCTCGAGCTGGAGCAACCAAAGGAAATCAGCTATCTGCAATTTCCCTTCTTGGCTGATTGGCTAAAACTCAGAATCGCGAGGGCCCCATCCATTTAGTGGACGCCTCTCATCCATGCAACGGACGCTCCCGCTACGCGAAAGTCAAGTACACTTACTGGCCCAGCTTGCAAGAGTCACATCCATTTCATGGATGCCCCCGCCTTGCTGCGCATAGCATGTGGTTTGAAAAAAGAGCGGGAACGAAGTGGGGTAGGTGCTCAAACCACAATCCACACTAAACCGGTTGCCACTCGAGCCTCCAGGCCTCCGGTCGCAGAAACTCCTGCCGACCTTCCGGCTCCTCCCCCCCATACAACACCGAACAAGAAACAAGTGTCTTATCGCTAGCCGTACAGGGAAGAGGCTTTCCCGAGCTGGAGCAACCCTACATCTGCAAAACAAATCAGCAATCTGCAATTTTCCTTTTTGGCTGATTGGCTAAAACTCAGAATCGCGAGGGTCCAATCCATTTAATGGACGCCCCCGCCTCACCCCGTCTCGCACTCCAGATGGACCACGGGGCGTCCGATGACAGCCAAGAAACAAAAACTCCAGCCGGATTAGGACCGAACATGGGACGGCCAAGGCGCTGTTAATGTCGCTCAAAGATCTCAAATGGAGCAGCATCCCCAACGGCATGCGGATGCGGAAATGCTCCGACAACCCGATTTCAGAAGGAAGCGCCCCTCTGCTGAGCTGGTCTGCAACATGGTTGTCCTTTCCCGGAATATGGGAGACTTGCAATTTCATCGCAAATCGTAGCTCCCAAAAAGCCCAAGAACGCAAGCCTACCCTTAAAGAGTCTTTGGTGGACAAAAACTTCCAGCTCAAAGCCTCAACCCCAGAGTTATCACAATAACTTTGGAGAAAGACAGGGTTTGGTGGCCTACGCAAACCTGAGGAATGTGCCACGCAATCTGACCTATCATCTCGAAAAGGCAAATGAGCGGCTGCAAGTCCACAACCTCTGGCAACCAACTTGCACTTCTGGCAAGCTCCACTTCTCTTGAAACCACCATTTCGCATCCCCTGCTTGAAGGACCCCTCCAACTCCAGCAAACGTTTGCTCAGCGCCGGCGTCAGCAAAACACTCTGCTTGAAACTGTATGTGTGGACGCATGGAAACACTACAAGGCAACGCAGAAAAGCAGGCTTGCAGGTGCTCTGCCTCGCGTTTCAAGCGCGAAGGAATTTGGATGGTTGCTTTGCAAGGGTTTTGAACACGGAGCCAAATCGGCTCCTTGGTCCAATTTGCTTGCTCAGCCTGGTGCTTGGAGGACCATGACAAGTTTCCCGATGCCCCCAGCAGTCGGAACCCTCTTTGCAAGCTGCGTTGGGACAGGGCGGCGAAACCGCAAATCATCTGATAATGACTATAGCGCTGCCTGCCATAAAGTGGTCGGATCTGCCGGTAGACCTGCGCCACCCAAATCAATAAGCCCACTCCTTCTTCCAAAGCTTGCAAACTAGTGGACCCCGCAGTTTGCACCGATCTCAAAAAGGCTTTGATTCGTTCCAGCTTGGCTGCTGGAAGCTGCACCTGCCAGTCTGCAAAATTGAGGACCCAACCTATGTAACTCAAGCCCCAGCTCCGTCGTGCCAAGACAGCGGAGCGCCGAGGACCGTCAAGAACAATAGTACTGCGACTGCCATGGGCGGGGCCGTGCCTGCCCGAAGTCGCCACATCAAGTCCAGGAAGACATGCGTCAGCCGGCCTAAGGCAGCCATACGCCTGCCCCACCAGAAAGATGAAGCCGCAGCGCCAAAATTCAGTGTGTTATACGTGAACATCTGGCCTCCAAATTCGTGGAGCATCAAGCCACGCTCCGACTCTCGCAGTAGCAGATGGGCTGCAGAAACGTCCACAGAAAAACCCACGTATTCCTGCTGCCCGATCCAGTCTGCATGAAAGCTTGAACAGAAGGGTGCTGGCACACGTTGGGCAGGGAGTCTTGAGTGCACTGGTTGACGTTTGACACACTTGAATCCAGCACTAAGCGAGGGGGCTGGTTTGGGGCGGTCACCAGCCCCAGCCGCCCCATCGCCACTGCTGCCCATTTCTGCTGCGCGTATTCCAAAGAAGGAATCTGCTGGAGAAAGCCCTTGGCCAGCTCTTCGTCAAGCAAATTGAACAATGTCCGGGCGGTCAAGAGCTGACTTCCACGACCCCCTACAAATTTGCAGCGCCGAGGTGTTCGGCTGCCGTTGCCGGGGGTTGGGCTGCATCAGCAGGCATGGATGAGGCGCAAGCGAAAAGGCTGGCCAGGCGCCACACTCATGACGCGATCAAAGTGCTTTCCACTTCGTTGAAGCCAGTTCTCCACCAAGTCAGCAAACTTTTGGACTTCCGCCTCAGTGAAAAAGCCGACCCGCTGCTGCTGCTAAATGCGCCCGCCATTGTTCGTGCAATCATATCCGGGGTAATAGCCCGCATCCTCTCTTGCCTCAAAGACTGGAAAAAAATTCGGGTTCGAGGCTGTGTCCAGTCAGCGGTGGAACAGTTGCCGCAACCGTCCTGCACGGTAAATGCAATTAGCGGACACAGGCTGAGCCGGGATCAGAGCAAGCGCCCGCTGCAATGACCACGTGGCCCCATGGGACACATGAGTGCTGAAAAGCGAAGCCAATCCCTGCGCCATGGCAACAGGGTACCCGGCAGCGAGTTGCGACATCGACTGTCCGTCTAAGCGCCTCTTTTGTCCAAGTCGGATGTGCGACCCTGGCGCGTGGAAACAAGCCCCGGCAATACTCTGAATGTCTTCAGAATTGCTGAGAATGATCCGAGACCTGTCTGCATCCAAACCGACCTGACATCCGGCGACCCACGCAGCAAACGTGGCACGCTGGTCACGGAACACCTGCATAAAGTCTTCTAAGAACACCAGGGACGAGGGTGAGCTTTCATACTCAAAGACGCCGCCTGCGGCCAACATGACAAGCAAGGAAGTTGCTCTATAATGCAACGAAGCTGTGTCCTGTGCGCGCAAGTGATGAGCCACCATGTTGCTGCTGGCCCGCCCGCAACTTGCCGAAGGTGAGCTCAGAGATGGCGGAGCCGAAAGAGCACCGCCGATCACTCCAGCGTTTATCAGCTTAGCCAAAACACTTGCCAGCGCATCGTTCAACAGGTCGTGCCCAAAAACCAAGTCGATAGGCTCGAGCACTGCGAAGCCCAATGCTTCGAGCTGCGCCGACACTGGCGTTGCTACTCCAGCAAACAGGTCCAGGAACAAACGAAAACGAGGCTGATCACATTCCGTGGCTGCCTATGTTGAAAAGGCAAAAGCTGACCCCGTGGCTGCGGCCTGGATGCTGGGCAGAAAACCAAGCGTGCAGAAACTCACGCAAGTGTGTGAAAGTAGCTCGGGCACTCACCGGCTTCAGCGGAAGCGCCAACCAAGGAAACCCTGTGCCCAGAAGCGCCTGGGCATTTTGAAGCTGCTTTTGCGCAGTGTTCTGACGGGTATGTAAACAGACGAAACGGAAAATCTCAAAGGCTGAGCGACAGCCATGCCTGACATGCCTATAGCGTAGACAAGACGGAAAAACCGAATCTTGCCACTTAGTGCTTGGCACTGTCGTGCGCCGAAGCCGCGTGCTTACCCCTGCACACCGTCCCGTCGGGGTGAAGCACTGCACAAACGTGCATGAATTTGCACCTGCCGGATGTGCAGCCGTTCAAATTAGATCGAAAGCAGATGGGTCTCCCATCGCTAGTTGTCTTTCCCCACTCAGTTGCCTTCTCTGCCCAAATATCCTTGGCAGAGGAGGCAGCAAGCGGTTTGACATCTGCCCGAGTCTGTGGCGTCACTCGCGCCTTCTTGCCACCCGGCCCCTTTTCCGGGATAGATGATCTGGGGCCGTCGGGCTTGGGCCGACTGACTTTGGGGCGAGGTTGGAGGTGACTGGAGATGTCCTGCCTGGCGAACGTGCATTCGTAAATGCTCTGATTCTAGCTGCACTGCCTCTCGCGTTGCAACTGGAAAATGGATTGCCAGATCGGCTGCAACAATTTCCATCACGTTCGGGTTCCGCAGCCCTTCGTCGTGCAACTGCCCAAAGGCACGCTCATTGAGAAGGCGACCGACCATGGAGTCCGGCACCTTGCACTTCAGTAAGGGTGACTTGAAGGACTCAGCGGAGTCAAAGTCGCTCCCATCGGGATCCAAAACCGCCGGCGACTCCATATCTAAGCTTGTTTTGAGCAGCGGCTCCAAGCTTTTGAGGGTCTGACAAACATCACCTGGCACGTGCGCGTGCCATCCTCGAGCAGCCCAGCGGGGCAGTAAAACTCTCAACGCGGCGGGCTGGGCTAGACAGCTTGCGCCTTGATTGCACTTCGCAGGCCCGTGAGATGAGACAGCAGTGTCATGTTGGAAAATTACGCAGACTTCAGAATTGACTTGCACGCAGCTTGGCTACACAGTCTAACCGAGCTTGGGAAATCAGAGACAAGCAGCGCGTTGTCTGAATCTCTCAACAGGACACCGCACACTGGTTGGCTGGGCCGTTCGTCCGACTGGCGTGGCTTTGCCACGTGGACGACAGTTGAAACTGTATTCAGCAAAAAATTCGGAAGAGCCGAATTGGACTGAGGAGATCTGACTCAGATCCAGATCCCGAGGACAGCGACAATGAGTTGGATGAAGAGCTGCTGGAGCATTCCTCACAATTGTCTGGCCCAGAAACTGAATCTTCGCCTGGAGGTGCTAGGCCCGGCTCACCAATTGAGTTGAGCCACTCAATAACTTGCTGCCTCAACGAAGGCAATTGGAAATGAAGCTCTGCCAAGGCCTCGCAACTGAGGCATCACTGGGCGCCAGCCTTGCCTGGCTTTGTGGAGGATCATGATTTGCAACTGCAGAGCATCATGCACGTCGTCCCTAGAGTTCAGGGCCACGCTCGTGCCAGTGGGTTGTTGCCTCCAGGGCGCTGGAGGGTCTCACTGGCGCGACCAGCTCAGGAGAGCGCTCTTCATGCTATGGACGCCGAGCTGGCTGCACCGCTGTTGCAATTTGAGTCGGGAGACATTGGCTTGCTGCAAGTGCTGGTGCAATAGATATCGAAGCAGCTGAGAGAGCACTGCTGCCTGGTGGCTGGTCTGTCCAACATTGGCTGGCGCTCTGATCCGAAATTGCACACAGCGGCGTTGGATAGCAGGAATTCTGGGCAAAAGCCGCCTTGCTGCTGCGCCGCATTGCGCAAGCAATCGCTCATGATTTCAAACCAGATGTCACCCCAACATGGAGATCCCACATTGCCGTAAAACCCGCACGTGGCCGCAGCAAAAGGCTGGCCACGCTGCGATGTTTTGGTGATCGCGCACAAGGCCCGAATACAGCCGTAGAGGCGCTGCATGGATACAAGTTCCACACGTTGGCCGTCTGCGAACCTCAAACTGGACCAGATCATCAGGAGGATTGCCCCAATGGCCAGCTTGTCTGCCAAACAAACATCTGCGCGAAGAATCTGCCTTTCCAGGTATGCCACAAAAGACATGGGGAGCGGGCAGCTCTCGCGTCGCAGCTTCGGTGGGCACGCCTCCGTGTAACTTGCTGCGACTGGCTCAAACAGCAGCGCGTTGAACTCTTGTAAGCCCGCGTGAAGCGACACCCAGCACAATGCCTTGATGGTGGACAAGGCAGACGCTGTAGGCTTGGTGACGCGGCTGCGCACAAAGTCTGCCAAGAGACTAACCTCCGGATGCGCCGCATCTATTTCATGAATGCAGCAAAAATCCGCCCACTTGCGCCACGCTTGCAGGTACCTCCTGATAGTCAAATGGGAATATTTGACCACAGCCTGCATAATGTCCGAGACCTTCAAGCAGCTGCACCCACTCGTCCAAGACGCTCTGCTTTTCAGCAGCAGCGATGTCCTTGCTGGACGCATTGGGGGCTGGAGCGGCTCGTGAAGACGGAGGCTTCAATGCCCTGGCAGACGGCGTCACCATGTCGGGGCCGCGCGGTGTCCGCAGGCTCCATGGCTCCTGCTGTACGGCTCGGGAAGAAACTGGCAGCTCCGCCCCAGGCAGAAACACCCGAGGCTTGCATGACGCTGCAAGGTTCTCATTTAGATCTGCAATGTGTGAAAGACTCAATTGTAGCCGTGGTAAGGCAGCACTTGCTGCAGCTTGCTTCGGCATAGCAAGTTGAATCCATGCCCCTGCGTCAGGCCGCCGTACCGGCCGAACATGAGGAGAGCTTGATTCCACTGCTGCCACATGCGAAACCAATGGGCTGCCGCTGATATTGGTGTTCTCTGGGGCCAAGCTGCCCAGAAGTTCCAGCATATCAGCCGAAAGTGCCATGGCTTGCTCAAACCACAATCCACACTAAACCGGTTGCCACTCGAGCCTCCAGGCCTCCGGTCACAGGAAACTCCTGCCGACCTTCCGGGTCCTCCCCCCATACAACACCGAACAAGAAACAAGTGTCTTATCGCTAGCCGGGACTTGTCCCCAGCGCTAAAGGCCGAAACTTCACTCAGCGCGCATGTTTGTTCCTGCTCTCGCGGCTTGCAAAAGCCCCTTGGCCTTGCGAACTAACCCACTCGTCCCCCTTCATTTGATTTGCCCTTTGAGCAAAACAGGGGGCGGCCAGGTGTCAAAAACTCCAAAACTGTTTAGGGGATGGCGTTTTTTGCGGTAAACAAACTGCAAACTAACAAGGCATTAACAAGGCATTAAAAAGCCTTGTGTCTAACCTAAATAATATCAATTGCCAAAGGAAGGTCCCTCTGAATTGGCCTTTTAGAGAGCCTATGTGGGATGCAAGCCATAGGGTGCCCTTCACAATGGCTGGGCTTCCTTTGCTCATCCGGTCATGGTAAAAGAATGGTTTACCTAGAAGCAAAATGGATAGGGATTGCTTAGGGCAATGTAATATAGGTTTATCTGAAGACCCTCAATATCCGAGCCACCATCCTTGATGTCATGTTTGGTGTCCCTTTCAAAGCCCACCACGAAAAGAGTGCTTCCAAATGAAGAAGAAAAAAAAACGTGTAAGGAGCTCCGTTTTGACACCTCGCACTCTTGTTCTGCGACAACTCAATGCCTGCGGCTCAGGCACTCAGGCGATGGCTTGCTACATCTCTCCCTGGGCCAAAGCCCGCCCGGCCAAACAAGAGCAAAGGACCCGCCTTTCTGGAAGAGTCCCAGGGGAAACCAAAAAGAAGCAAACACAGTTGTGGGAAGACCCCTTCAAATGGTCGCCTCTTGGTTCTCTTGGCTCCTCTTTAAGTCGTAGTTTTGCTGGGGCGTGCCACTAAGCTCCAGGAACATCTCCTGGAAAATCGCAGACATCCTGTGCTTTTTGGTTGGTGAGCTTCCTACCTGGAGCTCTTCTTGGAACCCAAGATGGACATGCGCAATGCACGGGGCAAACCAAGCGGTGCGCCTGTCGAAGCCTCGACCTGCGTTTGCGTCGGAAGGCAGACTCACTTTGAGTTGGCCCACAAAGGTTGCGTGCGGTGAATCTCACCCCAGGGAAAAAAGGAAACCCTTTGTTGGATTTCTCAAGGTAACAAATCGCCGATTCTTTCCGGGTGTTCAAGCCACCTTGTAAGGCGAAAGAGAGCAGGACCGTGGCCTTGGGAAAGAGTGTCACAAATACCGTCGATCCATTCGAGCGCGCCTGGGTGGCCCGTCTTTGGGATGCGGCACCGACCTAGCGAGAATCAAAATGAGAGCAGAAAATAAACAGGCCTTGCACGAGGCTCAGGTGGGCATGTCTGTTGTTCAAATTGGGAAACCATGTTTCAGGGAGTTCCTCATGATTAGCCTTCCTTCAAGATTGTATTCGAGCAAAAGACTAGGGTCATGCGCCCCAAACAAGCACCACAGCATCGAGGCAGAATCGCAAAACGCGCACAGCCAGTAACCACCACCAAACAGCACCCTGACCAGCACCTGCAGGACCCGCCTGGCCCGAACTCGCAAGACAGACCCTCTTTAGACGTAAGATCAGTGACATTCACCCATTCACCCTTAAAAACGCAGTTACCTCGCCGAATCGGTTTTTGGCCGTGGCTCACCTTCGCTCAGCGCCCGGCGCGGCGCACCCGCTGCCAGGGATGAGATTGCGGCCGCGTGTCCGTCCCAAGCTCGGGGGTCTGTGCGCTCCAAAACGGTGGCACTTGAGAGTCTGGTTCTTCTCACCTTGTTCCTGGGGAATTTGTGGGAAATCGACCCTTCCCAGAAAAAGCGCAAGGTGAGCTTTTTTGTTAGCGGGTTCATTCCCATGACGGTCACGACAATTTTATGTTCCACCAATGCTGCACACCTGGAAAACCCTTGTAAATGCATGTTTGACGTCAACGTTTATTCTCCCTGATAAACTCAGCAGGGTTGGACCTGAACATGGGATTGGACACCACCGAATGGAATATATCCACGGGCTGCAACGCGACACCCAAAATTTAACACACGTGGCCAGTGAATAGTCTTCCAGCATGCTGTCGGGGGAACGTGAGCTGTACGTGCTTGACGAATATGTGTTGGTTCCGGCCCTTGGTTTATTGCAAATATGTGTTGTAAAGCAAAAAGAGTTGCTGTGTCTGTGCCTCTGCGTCTCTGTGTCTTTGTGTCTGTGATTACGTCCGTGTCCGTGTTTTTGTCTCTGTGTGTGTTTTGCTTCACAAATCTGCACGCTAGCAAGAAAAGGATTCTGCGGCTTCAAGACATGAAACGCATTCGGAAAAATGTCAGAAAGCAAAACAAGTAAGTTGAGGCTCAACAAAAGAGGAAAAAGACATCTCTGGGAAAAAGTGTTGGAAAGATCCACTTGCGCGCCTGGTTCAATGCCGCGGAAGACCGGGCCAGCTCAGTGCCTATCCGATCCGTCCGGGGTATGTTTACATGGACAAACTCTTGCAGTTCGCTGTTGAAAATGGGGGGGCCGTACAATTACCGCCTTAGGCGACTTCTTGTGCACGGGTGCAAACAACAAACCTCCACACCTCTGAACATGCGCTTGATCTCAATGGAAGCACGGAGGTCGCTAAGCTGCGGGCAAAGCACCTCCGCAAACCTGGCGATCGTTAAGAACCCAAATGAAGGCGTTGCTCTTAGACATGCACCGGCTGCAACAGGGTGAAAGAATTGCAGTCAATTGCGGAATGCATGAGCCATGATATCCGGGATGTATTCGAAATGTATTCCTGCAGCCAAAAGTCCCAATCGCCTGAAAGTGGAGTATCCCAATTCGCAGGCCATGGAGGTCAGCTTCGAAAGGTCCTCAGTGCACAAGGGAGGCTCAAAACCACGGAACATGGCAAACTGAGTGCTTCGTCCTGGGAATGAAGCGAGTCTCATGTCCCGAACCCTAGTTGGACCAGGGCACGATTTGTCCACCTTTTCGTAATGCAAGTGGTCGTACCGACAGGGCTTCTACACTTTAGGGTGACAAAGGAATGTCCCCAATCAGCTTGTCTAAAGCCAACCACCCTGGTCCTCCAGTCTCCTTCAGTATGCTTCAAAATTCAAGGCCGGCATCCACAACAGCCGCGTCCCAACCGATCCCTTAGCTCCTCCATGGCGCCATAAGCAGCCACCTCGAAAGGGCACTCCTCCTCCGGCTCCGCCTAGGGCGAGTTGCGACGGGAGACATGTGTGCCATCTGTGCCGTACACTGGTATATAAATGCCTTTCATTGTTTGCAAAGTTGGAGGGAGAAGGAGGGTCCGCCCCACAACAAGGCACTAAGAATCTCCGGTCGAAATCAATGGTAAGCAACCGCTCGGCCAGCTCCCGGCACTTCTGAGATTGACACACACACACACACACCAGAGAAAAAGCTCCTGGCCAATGGATCCCAGTCGCCACCATAGTAGGCAACAAGCCATTGTTCGTTTAGTTTCTAAAGCTCAGTTCCCTTAAACCAGGCGATATTTTGTGCTTAGGGTGACCTCTAAGGGGAAAAGGATTGTGCTGAAACTCCGACCATTCGCGCTTCGGAAGCCGCCTGCGCCTGCGGCTGATTGGCCCCGATGGCCGCCAGCACAATCTGCCGGTCAAGCCTTTGGAAGGGCGGCTCCACTCACGGGAACTTGGTTCAAACGGGGTTACAACGGTTGTTACAACGGTTTTAAAGGGGGAAAGAGGGATTGGTTCCCTTAGCCTTGCAACCTGCTTAAGTGGGCATCCAATCAGGGACATGGGAATAGCGTATGGTTCAATGGTTGCTTTCCAAGGTAGGTGTTGCAAGCAAACAGACCTGCTGAAAGGTCCGCGGGGGAAAGGAACACAAAAAGGAGATTGTACAGGCAACAGCATCTTAAACGTCATCAAATGAATCGTCCCACTCTGTTTCCTTTGGGGGAAAACATGAGGGATGCTTCATGACAGTCATTCCCTCATGCTGAGAACCAGCCCTAACCGCTTAGGCAACGAAGGAACCAAGAAGAGTTGACAAGGTGAAGCCTCTGTTAGCCACGTCGGCCAATAGGGCAACCATGGGCCCCAGAGGGTCCAGCCACTTTCAGCTGAGGCTCTGCAAATGGCGCTCCAGGTACTGCAGAGCCTGAAAAAGATGGACTCAGGATGTAAAGCTCCATCAAAAAAAGGAAACATCAGAACAAACCTCTTAAGGTCCGGTGCGAATAGAGAATAGACTGTGGAAGATGTCCAAAAAATGCAGGCGACTTAAGGCCGCTCCGGTTTGGGTTGGGACAGGGCTCAAAAAACTGCACTCGAAGGGGCTAATGCCCCTCACTTGAGTCAAAAGGAAACCCCATCTGAGTTGGTGTTCAAAGATACGTAAGATTTTGTTTCCCTCCTAAACAAGCCAAAAACGGTGCCCTCAAAGCCGTACCAAAGGTGTCCAACCAAAGCTATCCCATTAAAACTCTCCGGGGCTTCGCCTGCCGAAATCTTGTTGCAGGAGATTGGCATAGAACTTGACTGTTCCTACAGATTCCAATACGTGGGGCCTATTTTGTTAATCTGCGGGAGTCTCGGGACAACGCGAAGGAACGAAGCGGCGCCCGGTCTGCTTCAGGGCCTCGGGAGACTGCCTCACCGCGGACATGCCCGCCGTGTGGTCACCCCGAACTTTCGCAGGCGCATCTTTGATGCGCGTCCAGTCCTTCGCGTGAGATCGAACCCTTCGAACCCTTGTGTCAAACCAAATTACAACAGCATAGACCCCAAATAGCGAAAAACATGCTAACGTCTGTACACCAGCACCTCCCGACAGCAGCCCCGAAACAGCACCCCCCAAAGCACCCAGCCGTCAATCTCCCAAATACGTATGCGCCCGCACCACCACCAGCACCTAACAGTACCCCAAACAGCACTCCAAAACAAACTGCATGCCCCCTAGCACCCTACCGTCAATCTTGCAAAAATGCGCCCGCACCGTCACCCGCATACCCGCTAACACGCGGCCGTCAATCTCACTGCACGCCCCCTAGCAACAAAGAAGTTAGAGCCCCGACAGTTCTCAGCCATCTGGGGAACCAGTCCCGATTTAGCCGCTCCAGAAACTGAACCTCGTCTTCGGAGGAGGGTACAACTCTGGAACATTTGATATAAATCGCCAAGGTTCCATCCCGCCAGAGATGCCACAGTCAACAACATGCAGCAGTTGGCACCAAGTTAGAAAATCTACACACTGCAACCTGACGTTCGGTGAGCGGTTGTGTTGATTCATTTGTATACAACACTTGGTACATCCACTATAAAGCCAAGTTGTGGGAGGTTCACCAAAAGATTCGACAGTCCATTGTTGTAGAAGATCCCCGTTTCTGTGATATCAAAGTGGTTGATTCCCATCCCAGCCCATGCCCGTGACTTTCTCACACCAAGCAGGATGAATTCCCTTCACCACTCACAAAAGATGGCATTCCCGAAAAATGACCCTTCCAGCTCTAACGCAAACCATACCCTTGGCTATTCAACCCACAGTAGGTTACACCCATGGCTATTTCCCACTCAGCTCTGCGCTCGGGCCACCACGTCCCTCCAATCAGCCAGATCCATGGCTCCTCGAAAGAGGCGATTTGGCGCAGAAGAACCGTGGCTGTTTCCGCAAGGCAAATAAAGGCGTACCCAGTACTTGCCGTAACTTCCCAATGATTTCTTGACTTTCGCAATTCAGATCGGTGGTTTGGCCTTCCTGCTAGTTTCCACAACGGACAGCGGTTCAAAACAACACCAATCAAATCCACCAAATAAGTGCTACCCACAAAAAGCAGGCCTCACTGCTTCCCTGAGAGTTGCAGGTTGCCAGTGGGCACAACAATTCACTGCCCGCTTTTGGAGGCTCGCATGAGGTCTGTCAAAGCCCGTCCGAAACGCATGAGGCTTGGGTTGGGACCATCTCAAGTAAAGGAGTACGAAGGGTGCTTTCTGCCAGACCCTAGCCGAGCCCCTGCCCGTCCGTCCTGGCCGACAGCCGGACCATTTGGCTCAATGGCTGCGGCATGTATTGGAGCATTCCTGATTCCTGACACGTCCCCCTGAAACATCACGCCACCCAAAGGAAACTCGCCTGAATTGGCCTGGACGGGACGCCCAGAAAATGAAAGGGACGGAATTCAAGCCTCAGGTACTCGCATACACACAGGTCATCTCCCAAAAAGCTATTATTTTTTTCCGGGAGAAGTGAAAAAAATCCCTGACACTTCCGTTTGCACATGAAACAGATGTCAGAGTAGGGTGAAGGGCTACAGGGCAACAAAGAGATCAGTGCTGGGAAAGGGGGTGACTGGCAGGGGGTCAAGATCGTGGAAGTATCGAAATGAAGGCGCGGTTGATCGAACGGACCCCTTGCACAAGCTAAACATGTTGCCAATGAGCGGGGAAAAATTCAGGATACAAAATATTGAATCCCGTGGTGAAAGATACCATCGAAGACTGAAAACCAAAACGCTCAAGGTTCTCTTTGTGGTTCTAACAAATGAGCCGTGTTTCTTGTTCTCTTATTCTGCTGATGGCATGATTCAACCTTCCGCGAACCCTTGCGCCAAGCTTCCGTGGCGTGAACAGTTGCTTCCGTTTGCATGGTATGTACCGGGAGCAAAAGAAACGACAACCGAAGCCATAGGCTCCTTTCAGATCCATTGGCGCAAGCGATCAGAACCCGACCCAGCTTGCGCCCCCTGAAGGCCACTCACCTCGTTCTTCCGGAAGAAGTTT
>CAUJNA010003466.1:0-45000 GCA_963377175.1 Effrenium voratum | reverse complement strand
TTTAGCCAAACTGGCCCGATTAGTCAATCTGAAGGGAATGCTTAGGAGACCTTCCTTGTGGACCTCGAAATCGCTCTTTGTATCCCCGACAGCTCATCACAAGTGCAAGCCTGGCGAGGCCTAAGTCTCGGACTCTGTGACTGAGCGCATTGGCTTCTTGTCAGGCGTGCTCTGTGCCCCCTTCATTGCCTGCGAAACGAGCTCTATCCCATGCGATGCCGAGAAGATATGGCGTAAAGTAGTTGGAAACCTGGCAAGTTACCAGAACAAGCGAATTACCAAAGTATAGGGGGTCTCCCTTGCTGGAAACACCCCACCTTCCAACGAAGACTGGCATCAACAGTGTGCAATCATTCACTGGCATCACTCAAGACCCTGCACGGAATCCTTGCTTCTCGCAGCTGGTTCTACCAGCCTGCAGCTATCCAAGATAAAGACAAAAGGGCGAAGGGTGTACTACGTCTGCTTGGAGCCAAAAGGCCGAAAGAGAGCCAGGGCCAGGTGCGCAACAGTTTGGAAATCGGAGGGTGTGCTATATCCAAAAAATAGGGGATCCTTTTGGGATGGCCGGCCGCCTTGGTGCTTTTCAAGTGAGCATGCGAATGACCGCGTGCGGAGATGTAAGGCAGCCGCACGCGCTCCAAATGCTTTTCGGGTTCATGTTGATTTCCAGTTTTTGCTTTAACGTCTAACCTTTTCAGGCGGGCAGGACTGTTGGCCCATTCCAGCTTCTGCCACGGAGGAAATGCCTGCACCTACTAAGCTGAAAGCCATCAAAGGCGTCTGCCCCAAAGCAAACCCTGCATGGCCAGGTGGCCCCCTTCTAGGAAACCGGAGTGGGTCATACCCTACTATTTCAACTTCAGAGGGGTTGCCCAAGATTATCACATATCCTCATGTGTCTGGGCAGAATGACATCAACATGGGTCTGTCCCAAGTTCCAAGCAAATGCGGATTCACAATGAAACCAAAATGGAAGCCACAATCTGCAAACAAAGAAACATCATTTGGTGCCATTGGAGGGCCTGGCAAATTGACCCCAAGCAGCCTTTGTCTTCTTTTCCGGCCAGGGGGGGGTCCTAACTGCTCTCTGTGACAAGAATGTGCTTGATGGAATGCCAATACGGTTGTCAAGCATCTGTTGTGTAGGTTTTCTGGATCTATGATGTAAATCGACTTGGCATTTTTATCCAAGACTTTTCTTTATCCACTTGGGGACCCTCAACTCCCAACTGATAAACCCATCCAGCAGGGACCTGACATGTCAGCCGGGTTGGCTGGGTGTGCGCTTTGGCCAAGACTTCAAGTCCACCCCGTTTGAAGCCCCTTCCCAACCAAGTACAAGGGTGCCGGAGTTAGTCGCGGAAGAAGGTGACTTGTTGAAAATGTGTTGTTTCGGGTTTACCGCTGTTTTAAAAGGGGCCCCAACCTCAAGACCTTGTTTTTAGCCCAAACCTGTTCATCCAAGGGGAACCCCCTGCACCTCGAAAGCATTGTAACACTTCCGCCCTCTCCCACGCACTCCAGCATCCGGCACTATGCCATGTTTTGCACTTTCCGCGGATTCTGGTGCAGGAAATCCTCGGCCTGCAATGCTGGGGGCACATCTCACTCAGGCCATGTCGAGCCCAACTGACAAACATCTTAGCGTCGGAGACCGGCGATCAGTCTGCGAAGAAAACGGGTCATAATGCCAACCCTTTTCGGTGTATCGCCGCGTGCCACAGATCGGAAAATGTGTTGCATGTAGTGCACGAGGCGCTCTGTCTGCTTTTCCAACGTGTGGTTGCTGGCAATTTCAAGACCTGGTCAGGGCGGTTGGCCGATGGCTTGCAATGTCAAAACCCTGCAGGAAAATACCCCGAAGGGCAAACTGTTCCTCCTTCCAAACCCCCAAACTCCCCCCCCTCCTAAAAGGAACACGAGCAAAACAAGAAACAAAAAGGACCTGGCCTTTTGACCGGAGCCGGCGCCGCAGGTGCCGGCCTTCCTCTGTCTTCGCGCAGAGTTTGTGCAGCAAGCGCTGCAGCTCCTGCGGCGAGCTCGCGGACGGCAGCGTGCCGTCGTCCAGAAAGTACCCGCCGTCGCGGGCCACCCTGGGCGACGTGGGATCCCATGCCTGTCCTTTAACCTGAAGGGTAGCCGTAAAAGACAGGCTATTTGCAATTGGAAGTCCTGTGCCCTTTTGCACAAGTCCAACCTGCCCACTCTAAAGGCACCGAAACACAGAAGCGCTCGCAGCTCTCTTTTGGTTCCTTGTGCCACAAAGTCCCTGACTTTGGGCGCAACGATTTCTGTGAAATGCTACATGGAAACCCTTACCTTTCCTTTTCTATGTACAACCAGAAACGGGAAGGAACGGGAAGAGAGAAAAGATGAACAGCCTCTTGCTACAGTTTCACCCAGCTCGTGAATTCATTACGCCACTTTCAGCGGGGAAGCAGCACCACCACCATGATTCCCCAAACAAAATCAGAAGCAAACAAACGGCTTCCTAGAATGTTCAGGCGAGCGGCTCCAAATAAGCCTTGTACGGGAAGAAGGCCACAGGGAGGCCATGCGACATCCAGTGCAAAAGCCTTGTAGGAGGCCGCTGCAAGGTGGTCACGCTGTAATCCGGTGGCCACAAAAGCCCCAGATTTACCGAGCTCAGCAGATTGCTGGAGTCGTGATATTGGACTTGCTCAGCCAAATACTTGTCCAAGGAGGGTGTGTTGTTCACCTGCAGCCGCCTTTGAGTTGTCTGGTTGCATGTGAATGACGCGTGCGTGTCGTTTTGGTGCCCAAACACCAAGAAAAGCTTAGCTTCACTCGAACACACGGCCGCAGCCAGCCTTTTCAGAATACTTTCAGGAGGGAAATGCAAGCCAGGTGAATAAAGCCCCACCGTGTCGACTTCTTCAAGCATGGACTCGTCACTCACAAAGCCGGAGTTCGTGTGATGATTGTACAAGGTCAATGTTAGAATCTCAGGACTGTAGGCGTTCACCTGCGTCATCAAGTCAAGGGACTGCATTATGTAGCCATCGAAGTCATAGTCCATGTTGCGGCCCAGCGTGACTCGTTCCAGCAAAGGAATTTGGTCCAAAACATCCACAAAGCGCACGGCGCCATGTGTCCTGCACCAGTCCAACACCGTGTCCCAATACAAACGAGGCTGTTTCACCATAATGCAAGCATCTGGTTTTGGCCTGTGCGGCAAGGACGGCAAAACAGACCACTGGTCCCGGCCATTCAGGGTCAAGATCTCCACATGCCAAGGCAGAGAGTTGTTCTTGCAATAGATCTTCATTGTTTCGGCGACCATCTCTCCTCGTATTATAGAGCTGCCCCACCCGGCTTCGACAACAAAGTAAATGGTTTTGCTATGCGCCAGGTGAATCTCAAAGCGTTCGCCGCCGTATGCGCACATGGTCCCAATCAATGTAAAGGCGCAGCAGCCAGCAAGGACAACAGCCAGGCGCCTGTGTGGGTAGAGGATCATGCAAGCTCTTTTTCCTGCAAGCAACATTGTCGCCGCGAGGTTGCTCAATCTTCTGCCAGCCTTTCTGTAATAAAGCGCCATTGATCCCACCGACATGACGCCCTGATTGCCTTGCCATCGCGCCAGGCCAGGCGAAAGAAAAACGCCAAGGTGCAAGCAAGCAAAATGCAGCACTGCGTGTTTTTGGGTAGTTGTGTTATTTTTTCTGGTCCAATGCACAAACAATGACAACTGCAAGTGCCGGGCCTGCGTCTGCCAACAAACTAAAGTGCAAGTCGTCCGCTTCTAAATATATGTACGTGTCCGATCGTGCGTGTACTTTGCAGTTTGCTCCACATATTTTGACCATTTCTGCAAACATGTGACAAGGTGCAAGATTACAAATGATCCTAAAAAGCTGCACAGCGGAAAGCAAAAGCCCTGTGAGCGAAAATGATGGACGCGATACATGGACTCCTCAAACACGCCCCCCACAATCACGGGATGGAAAACTAACAGTTCTACCGTTCTACCTGCCAACGATGCATGTCAGCCTGGTTTAACGCATCAAACCGTCTATGTGATGGTCCAAAAAAAGCTTCCCCTGAAGCTTACTGAGCTCACACTCAAAACTCTGACCAATATACGGGCCACGCGTATTTCTACAAATGGTTCTCCCCAGCGTGACTTGTCCTTCGCATGAAAACTAAAAGTCAAGAATGCAGTGCTTTGTTATGTGTATGTGCAAAAATAAAATTAGATAAGCTTTAACACATGCGTTCGCAATGCTCATCAAGTTGTGCATGCACAAGCCGCCTGTCTCACAACAACATTCGCTTTCTCGCAATGTGTGTGTCATGAATTTGGGACACAACATTACCAAACGTTTTCGAAATAGGCAAAAAGGACTCCTGCCGTTTTGGGCAAGGTCCGCGGCGTGAAGCACCAAGCGCGTTAAAGACTTGTTGCACTGCTCCTAGCTTGAACCCAACAACCCTCCAGCAGGACCGCACGACAAAGGCGCACATCTTTTTACCGGTTGCTGGAAAGGAGCACTGTCACTAGGGCACGCTGCGCACCTAGTCACAGGGGGCTAGTGCGTGGCGCGGCATGCGTCCCACGCCGAGGACGGCGTGTCCGTAATTGATCAACAGGCCTAAAACACAAACAAACAAAAACAAGCGAAACGGAGTTTGACACAGAGCACGGCAACTGTCATCTTTGAAAAACCAAGTTGCGGCCTTTCTTCTGACAATTTTGCACATAAAACACATGTTCAGACTTAGCACGAAAACTTGTAAGTTAAGGAATGTTGCACTGCTCCTATCTTGAACCCAAACCAGACCACCCAAAAGAACAAAGCAAGTCCGAAGCGGCCGCAGTTCTTTTAACCGGGATTGCTGAAAGTAGCACTGCTTCCAGGGCACGGATGCGCCTGGAGCAGGAGGTGCGTTGACCCCCCGTGAAACTTAAAAGGCAAGACAACGCGTGTCCTTGCAAGTGCGTGCAGTGCGCGCAAGGCGTGGCAGGCGTGCCCACGCCGGTCGGGGGACGGGTGGCAAGCACCGCCGACATCCAACGCTGGGATGACACGCTGGACTCCCTTGCGAAGTCAGCAAAGGCCTGCCCTTCGGCCGGAAGGGGAAGCCAAAGATCAGCGCGTACCGACCCAGCCGCCATTGGCCCAATCAGGCCGCAGTACTCCTGGACATCATGTTGCAGACCTTGCTGGTTTTGGAGCTGCTGGAGGAGCTGGAGTCGAAACGGTTCAACCTCCGTAAAGCAGGGCGGTTCATACGGAGACCGAAGGCCACCCGCGTTGACGAATCTCATCCCACGCACAGTTTGCACATCACCTTTTAGCGCGATCCCACCGCCCTGCGCGGAGGCCGGCGCATTTGCGCAAAGGTAGGCCATGGCAGCAACCGGGATATGCACTTTGAGGCGGTGCAAGGGCCAGTCACCCGGACCGGCCCTGCCTAAGCCATGCTCGAAGGAAGCGGAGCTTTTCATCCGCACCAAGCGGAGGCGCGTCGGCTGCCATGCGCCGCAGGGCAAGAGTATTCCGCACTGCGTGCAATCCGGCCTCAGTGGCCGGGCTGGTGTTGAACATAACGTCGCCCCAAGGGTAGCTAGTGGGAAGCTGGGCGAAGAGGCCAAGTTGAGGCAGGGTGAGGACCTCTTTAGCCTGCACCCTATCCGGGATCCGGGCAAGATCCCAGGCGAACTCATCCAAGGCACCTGCGACGGGAGCTGGGGGGGCCACTACCACTGTGATCGCTTTGGCACGCCTCAGCCTCAGCCCCAAAATACAGGAACCTTGACAACAATAGACACAGTGCCTGTCATGCCCGTGGCCTTGACTACTTTGGCAGGGTTGATCAGTGGTAGGAGCCGCGCCCTGGCGTCAGCAATTGCTCCAGACACCTGTCAAAGCGTTCATCGATGGCCTCGGCCGTGGCCTTGGCCTTGTCCTTGGCGGCATTGGGCCCGCACCTCGACTGGCATCTGTGCCAGGAGGATAGCACCGTGGGCCAATTCTCTGGGACGCGCCCTCCGAGTGTCGTTGCGCGGAGTCATGAGAAGGAGTTTGGGGGCTTGGGATGCCCGGCTAAAAGAGCCATGGTAAGTTGCAGACAGGGTGTCAACAAGCAGGTCAATAGCCTAAGGCCAAGGGCGACCTCTTTGCCACGGGCATACAGCAGCCTGGGATGCCACTCCACAGCCCAAAGGCCTGAGACCGCGCAAGGCGTCCCCCCCACAGAGCAAGTGCAAGTGGCCACAACCATGCGCCCCACAACCAAACGGCCAGTCTCGTCCAGGCGCAACAGGTGCGGGTACCAAACAGCCACACTCATGAAGTAGGCAGTGGGCGAGACACGCGACAAGATTGAGCCCTGGGACCCCGTGACTGGAGAGGCCGTTGGCACTGCTGGTCCCGGTGAGCTGCTCAGTGAAGTCATGAGGAACAAACAGGTCCGCCGGTTCATGGCGCCGTGCTCACGGGGGATGCCTCTCGTGGCCGCCTGCCCCCGCGGGGCGAATTCCTGGGCCACGCTCGGCGCCTTGAACAGTCTTTCAACCTGCTAGCAGTCGCCTTGCGCAGCCCGCAGGGAGTCGAGTGGCGGTGCTTTTCGCACTTGGTTCAGCACCCGCCTGAGCCGGCTGAGTGGGCTGAATTGTCGCTGGATCGTACGCTCCTGGAGGCCTCGTGGCAGGGTGACAACGCCGATGGTTGGTGCCGCCTTTTGCAGCGCGGCCCCACATTTCTACTCAGCGTGCTGCGCCTTAGTGTTGGGCCGGACGGCCACTTCATCAGTGCTCTGTGTGGCATTTTCCATCCCAGCGCATCACCTTTGCCACACAGGGGCTCTTTGGTACTGGCAAAACGTACTGTGGGAGCGCTGTCCTCATCCTGCTGACGCGATTGCTCGGCTTGAGAGCTCTCTTTGTGGCGGAGCCAAACCTGCCCCTGCAGGAATTCTTCGCTAAATCTGGTTTGAACAAGAATCGTTGTCGAGCCAGAAGTTGTCGCCGGAGGCTCGTGCACATGTGATTGTGGGAACATAGCCCGAGGTGACCTGCCGGAAGTTTTTCCCGGCTCCTGCGTCGATGATGTCCCTGTCCAGATCCTTCGCCTTGAGCTTCTTCCTTCCTGCCAAAATGTTGTTCCGCTTGGTTTTGCAAAGCTTCTTGATGTCCACCTTGGGAAGCCCCTTCTCCAAGAAGTCGTCCAGGCAAGCGAACTTGCTTTCAGGCAGCAAGTGGACCATATTTGGTTTTCTGGTTTTCACACCCTTGCGCGTGGACCTCCTGGCGCCCATGATGTAGATCCTCTTCCGGTTCTGCGGAAACCCGAAACTGCGGCTGTTCACCATTTGCCAGCTCACAGCATAGGCCCGCTTCTGCGACCCAGGAAGCCGACATTCCTTGAGCTGCTGCAGAAGTTTGTTGAAGTGCTTCCTGTGCTTCTTATTCCGGATGCCCGTCACATTCTCCAGCACAAATCCACGCGGTTGCATGCGGCAGATGTAGTCCACCACAGCCTTTGATAAATCACGTTGGTCGCATTTCCCCTGCCCGACGCCCGCCGTACCTCGGAAGGAGCAGACTAAGCAAAGACCTATGTGCAAAAAAACAGAAAGTAACCCAAACTCGGTGGAAAACAGCTACTTGTTCTGGCAGTCTGCTGTATGGTTGGCACGGAAACCCAGCTGTGTACAAGTCACACTTCTCGCAAACATTTCCAAGAGCATATCCAAGACTCCTTGGTCCCTTTATGTGGGAAAGAATCACCTTCAGCAATCTGGGTCCACATCGGTGGCAAACTGAACCATGAACTCAATCCCCAGTTGCTTCGCTGCCACAACATCAGTTCCCATGCCGCTGCAGTCGCTCCCAAGCATGATTGGCCACTTGCGCTGGCAATGTCACTCCACGTTCTCCACGCGAGGAGGCTTCTTGATGCCAATTTTCTTCACCCTCAAGGATGTCTTCCCCATGCTTCACGGACTTTCTGCGGGCTGAAGAAGCAACTGGAGGAAAGCTGGCTGCGGGACGAAGCGTGAAACGGCTTGACGGGCAGACAGAACACATGAGCACACCAGACAACAGACAACAAGATGTAGTAGTTTTGGCTTGGGGCTTAATTGCCAAAACAAATAGCAGCACGATTTTTGAGCCGCAGTGCCAGAAATTCCGTACCCCCTGGCACTGCAAGTTCTGATGCATCCAGTGCCAGGGATTACCCCCCCATTTTCAAGTCCTGAGTGCCAGAGGGTTTGGAACCCCCCGGCTTGGGACTTGAAAATGGGGAGCCGGGGAGGGGTGGGGGGAACCTTGTCCCGGCTGATGCGCGGGTCCGGTCAGCCGAAAAATCCTATTTTGTGGGAGTTTTGTTTGAGCGCTTTCTGCAAGCCTGGTTTTTGGTGTTGCTCCCTGTCTGCCAAATGGCCCCTGTGCGTTCTGATGCACTGGGTTCCTGCAAGTTCTGATGCACTAGATTTTGGGCCCCTGCAAGTTTTGATGCGCTAGATTTTTGAGTCTAAGCCGTTTATGCTTTTTCAAACGGGTCCTCGGGCTCTTTTCCAACAGCCCGAGTGCCGGGGGGTTCCAAACCCCTTGGCACTGCAAGTTCTGATGCATCAGAACTTGCATGTACACTGTTTAACTCCCAGCGCTTCAAGAAGCGCTTTCCGTCATTAGACAGCAAGCCATCGCATGGACGTGTTTCTCTCTGTTATGACGCGAGGCAGTCCCTTTTCCCCAGTCTGCAGATTCTGTACAGCAACCATGCTTGTCATCGGCGGCTGTGACAGTAGTAAGGAATGTCTGCTTAAGCACCCAAACGTTTTTTCGATGTCACCGGTCTTTGTCACCACTCCGTTTTTGGTGCAAAAAGCGCTGAAAACGGCGAACTCCGAAAAGTTTGTTTTTTTCGTGTCAGGCGTCAAATGTGGTGTCCGAGCCACCAAATTCGCTCCTTTTCGGTCGAAATCGGGCTCCAGACGTTTGCGCTCCGAATTCCGTTTTCTGCCCCGAAAAGCCTGCGAATTCCAGCCCGCTGAACCGTCACCGCTTGTCACCGCTTCGTCACCGCTCGCTTTTTGGGTGCAAAAGTGCGCAAAAGCGGCCCCAGTTCCTGTTGGACGGCGAGTGGGATGGCTGAGCCTCAAGTTTCGCTGGTTTTCGGTCGAAAGCGGGCTCCAGACGACCACTTTGCTCAGGTTTCCGCTTTCGGCCCGGAAAACCGGCGAATTCCAGCCCGCCGAGCATGCGCTTGTCACCGCTTCGTCACCGCTTTGTCACCGGGCCGAAAAGTGCGCAAAAGGCTGGGAAAAGCGAAACCAGCTCCGCGGCTTCGGTCCGACTTCGCTCTGGTGCGGCCCTGGTGCGGGCCTGGCGCGGGCCTGGCGCGGGCCTGGTGCGGGCCTGGTGCAATCCTGTGTTGGGCGCAGGATTGCAGCTTCAATCCTGCTGCGAGCGCAGGATTGCTCCACCCATTCCTGCGCTCACAGCAGGATTGCCCCGGTGCACTACCAGCAGCTCGGGCTTGGAGCTGTTCTTGCCCGAGCACAGCCTCGCGATGGAGCCGGCCCTACTGTAAAGCTCCCAGGCCTCAGGCACGTCGTTGATGCTCACAGGAAGGGCAGGCCGCTTGCGAAGAGCGCGTCTCGGAGCTCCGAGTGGAAGGCCAGGTCATGCCCCCGCCTCCTCGTGCCATAGTAGTTCATGCTGCGACCTGGGAAGATGTAGGGAGGATCGGCATATATGGCCTGTCGGGGTGCGTCGACGCCTTTGAGCCCGTCGCAAACCTGCACCGCTGTTACTTGAGGCAAGACCCGGTCTTCCTGCGCTCCTTGCTGCGCCTGGTGGGGCGCAAGGTAGACAGGCGCTTCTACTTCAGTCACCTCCTGCCGGGCAGAGCCGCGCCGGGCGTCGGGAAGTTGTGGATCAGGTAGTGGCCGCCAGGGTTTGCTGCCACACGAAGACGAAGACCTCCACCCGCCCGGCGTTGCGGAGCTCAAAAGGCCTCGGTCCGTCGGCAGGCCAGAGAAGTCCACCCCGCGTCGGCCAGAGCGGGCTGCCAGCGCGGTCCTCGGCGGAGCTTGGGGTAGAAGAAGGAGCCCGAGCAGCTCACGGTCTTTTGCCGCTTGGTCTTGTCGAGCCCTTCGAGCCCGAGGCAGTGTGCGAGGACGCACCACATGAAGCAGCGGTTGTCCTCGTTCTGAGGGTTCCAGATGGCCTTCTTCTTGGCCAGGGTCTCGGGCAGCTCCTTCCAGCAGCCTCCCGCCTCGTTGGGCGGCGGGGGCGCGGGCATGTCGGCCAGCTGCTGCGAGGGCGCAGTCAGCAAATACGCGCCGTGATGCCCACGACGGTCCAGTCGGACTCGGGGAAGCGGGAGCGCTCGAGCGCGACCTCGAACTTCGTCCTGATGGCCGCCATCATGGTTCCGGCGCGGGCCGACGGAGGCGCGGGCCTCACGATCCACGGCGCCAGCCTGAGGAAGTAGAGCGTGAGCTCCACCCTGTCCTCGTCCTCATCGTTTGCAGCCGGGCGCGTCAGCAGGATCTGGAAGCTGACCTTGGCGAGGAAGGGCAGCCGAATGGCCAGCAGGTCTTGGAGCCGGTCCACCAGCAGCCGCATGGCGTCGATGGTGAAGACCTGCTGCCCAGGAAGAGGGCGCAGCCGGGTCCAAGCGGCCCCACGCGGGCGCAGTTCTGTCACAGCGGCCTCGGCAGGCGCACGCGGCTCTTTCAGAGGCACCGCCCGGACAGCGCTGAGCCCCAGGCGGCCCCAGATGCGGTCAGACAGCTCGGAGATCATGGCGCGAATTGGTTTGAGCTGAATAAATTGCTTTCTATAGAAAAATAATAAAATATTCAGTCGGTCGGACGAGTGCTTTTTTTTTCTGTCCGGGATTCTGTTCAGTCTGTGCCGCGTCACAGCGAGTCGGCGGTGCTGCCCTGCAGGTTCAGCGCAGTGAGGAGCTCTCTGGAGGCCTCGTCCAGCTCCTTGCGCGCCTTCTCAACCCGCTCCAAGGCGGCGAGGGTTGCGCTCTTGGCCGCTTGCTGACGAGCTGCTCCTCCACCTTGTAGAGCTCTCTCTCGATCTGCGCCAGCGAGGCGATGTCGCTCGTGCGAATGCGGCGCTGCCTCAGGGCCTCGCGCGTCTTGCGGAGCGTCTCGCAGCTCTCCTCCTGGCGCTCCTCGGCCACCGCGGGAGCGGAGCAGCGGGCCGTGCGCTGGTTAAGGCGCTTGCGAAGCTTGAGCCGAAGCTCTTGGGCATGCTTCAGCATGTCCCTCCAGTCCTGCATGTCGACCTCCTCCGCCGGGAACCTGCCGGCGACCCCGTCAGCCAACAGCCGCTCCAGCACGGGCGCTCCCCGAGTAAGCTCGTCATGCAGGCGGCCCACCTCCTGCAAAGAGGCTCCCCGCTTCAGCGCATCGGCATCGACAACGGCCCTCAGCAGAGGCCTCAGCTGCTCGCGGCGCTCCAGGATGTGGGTGGTCATTCTGAATTTTTTAATGAGCAAAAAATAGGCTGCGGCATCGGAAGAAACTACAGCGGGCACTTGCGAGACGGTGGCTCCACACGCAGATCCGTGACCTCAAGACTCAAGCCGCACATGCCGCTCATCAACCACAAGCTGCGCGCTCTCAGCCGAACGCGCGCGGCGCAGTGGGCCAGCTCAGCGGGGCGGTCCGCAAACGTGCCGCCGGCGTTCCAGAAGCGCGCGTGGGCCGGCAGCTTGGCGCACGGCCTCGGGCGTGAGCTTCGCGTCGCAGACGCGCTCGGACGCGGCCGCCAGCTGCTCGACCAGATCGGTCTCGGCCCGCTCCCAGAAGAGCCTCGTGCGCTCGTCGGTTGCGAAGCTCACGCTGGGGCGCTGGCCCTCGGAAAAAGCCCTGGGCTCCCATGGGATTTCCAGCGAAGCTTCGCTCTGCCAAAACAGCGGCTCCAGGCACAAGAATTTGCCACCCTTAGCATTGGAGCGCACCTCGCCCAAGTTCCACATGCTTGCCTGGCTCGTCATCCTTTTCTGTCTCCGATTAAAAAAAGATTGGTCCGAGCATGCGAAACTGCTTGAGCCGCGCCCTCGCCTGTGCGTGCTTCGTTGTGCTGGTGGTGATTGTTAAACATGCCGAGACTGCTGGAGCTGTTTTCGCGGCACGAAATTTGAGCCCACGATCCTGTGCGACACCCGGAGCTGGGACTACACGCTGTTTCCGCCGGGGCACTTTGACATGGTCTGGGCCAGCCCGGTCTGTACGGAGTACAGCCGAGCTCTGACGATGCGCCCTCGACGACTCGAGGAGGGCGACGCGCTGGTGCTCAGAGCCCTTGAGATCATGACGCACTTTGACCCGCTCATGCCACCGGGCTGCTGAAGTTCATGGAGCGCCTATGGGTGGACGTTACCTACTGCAAGTACAGGACTCCGTACAGGAAGCAGACCCGGCTGTGGACCAACATGCGCTGGAGGCCGAGCCGAGGGCTGTGCAGGAGCGGCAGCCGGTGCGATGCGGGAGGCATCTGAGGGGCGCCCAAGGGGGGCCTCGACTCATTGGGGGGCCAGCGCGAGAGGGTCAGAGGGCAGGCGAGCTGCTTTACATTCCTACGGCGCTATGGATCCTTACTAGTCAAGCACGTCCACTCAATCCTGCGTTGACAACAGGATTGCTGGGCACAGGACGGCGTCTCCCAGAAAACTCCGGGAGCGACCTGCCGAATCCCATATCGCTCCCGGACTCGCCGCCCGGCTTCCCGGCTTCGAATTTGGGAAGTAACGCAAAGGGACGAATGGCAATCCTGCGCTGGCAACAGGATTGCCCCCTGTCAATCCTGCGCTGGCAACAGGATTGCGTCTCCCACAAAACTATGGGAGCGACCTGCCGAATCCCATATCGCTCCCACACTCGCCGCCCGTCTTCCCGGCTTCGAATTTGGGAAGTAACGCAAAAGGACGAATGGGGAAGATCAAGCTTTTCCCCACGACCGAGTACACCAGCAAAGAAGCCTCGGACCCCGTGGTGCCCCTGGCGCCGTGCACCGGCATCTTCCTCGGACCCTCGACATCGGGCAAAACCGTGTCGAGTATCAAGGCGTCTTCGAGAGAATCTACGTCTTCAGCCCGAGCGTTGACGACGGCTGGACACCCGTCAAGAAGTACATCAAGGAGGACCTGGGGGTGAACACGGAGCGCGAGCAGGCCTACTGGGACGAGTGGGACGAGCCGGCGCTGCGCCGCATCATCCAGCAGCAGCACAAGATCACGGAGGCGTCCAAGAAGTTGGAGATGAAGAAACTGTACCAGCTCCTGATAACACTCGACGACTTTGCGGACACGCCGCATAAGCCTCACGGCGCCCTTGACACGCTCTTCGTCCGAGGCCGTCACACGCAAATCAGCACCTGGGTGAGCTCCCAGAAGCTGAGGCTCATCAGCGCAGCCGTGCGGGTGAACATGCAATTCCTCTGCTGCTGGAGGCTGCGCAACCAGCACGCGCTGGACGCCGTCGTCGAAGAGCTCAGCGCACTGCTGCCTGTACCGGCTGCACGAGCAGGCGACCCGAGAACCTTACAGCTCCCTGTTCGTGTACTACCTGAAGCCGAAGAATGAAATGTTCTACAAGCGCTTCGAAGAGCGCTTCGCACTTGAAAAAGACGCCGATGTCCCCGTCGTCCGCCGGACGGGCGGCGTGGACAGCGGCAAGAGGTTGGCCGGCGACTTCGAGGTCGACCTAGGAGAGTTGCTGCACCTGCAGAGCGACGCCCTTTTTTTGTCACCTGCGCGCCTTGGGGCAATTGCCATCGGTCACGAAACCAAATGTACATCGGATACTGGTGAAGCGAGACAGGTGAGACAAAGAAGTCGTATGAGCGATACAATGGATCACAGACAGCGAACAGACAACGAACCACCCAAAACGCACAAACCCAACAAGGGAAAACGAAGCACAGACAGACATTGTGGCGCTCATAAGAAAGCGAAATACCAGGCAGAGAGAGGAGCCTGCGCGACCTGAGCTTCGTCAAGCCGAACGCATCGTCCAAAACAGCGGGCTTAAAGTTCAGAACGCACTCAATCCGCCGGGGGCACATTTGCGCATCGTTAACCCCCATGAATGGCCATACGGAAAGAGTGAAACCGCAAGAACTAAATCAAATAGTCAGCCCAAATTCAAAGGCGTGAGGATTCAAAAAATCACTCATGGATAGATGACACAGAAATAATGGATAACATGTGTCAGGACATGCAATAGAGATTGCAGCGCACAGGCATCACCTGTACGCACTGAACGGAGTGAGACCAGACATGCACGAATTATGGCAGCACAGGCGCAACGGCGGCAGCCGTTGCGCACCCCGCCGCTCTCTGGCGAGAGCACACACTCGGAGCTTGCTACTTGGGAACGCGCCTGCCTCGCAAGGCTGAGTCTCAGCAATGAGAGCCGAGAGATCGAGCGGGGCTCGATACTACAAGGCTCCACAGTTGCTGTCACTACTCCATGAGTGCTGGACCCGAGGATAGCGCAGTGCACGCAACACTGCACACACCGCCCTACCTCGTGGCAAGAAGCCAACCAAAGAAAGGGAAGATCCGGGTCCGCAATGTAAAAGGGAGTGTACCCGTGCTTGGCAATCTCGGCCGCACATCAAGGAGGCAGAAGGACTTTGCGATGGACTCAGTGTGTCGAGAACCAAGAGATCAAGCGGGGCTCGATACTACAAGGCTCATCGACCACAGACCCAAGGATGAGAAGTCGACACACTGTGGTGTGAGCAACTCAACGCAGAGTCAAAATTTCCTTGTCAATTTGCAACAGAGTTGGGATGCCAGATGGAGGGTATGTAGGCTAGCCACACGGACATAGCACGCCCTCTCTCTGTAGAGGGGGTTTCCCAAATGGTTTATATTCTACCTGAGAGGCTCCTAGCACTCGTCCGTCCAGCATTTGACCTCGTCCTGCGAAGGATTCGAAGTCTAAAACGCTGCGTGGAGGCGTGAGGCTGCAAAATAGAGACCCCTAGATATGCTTGCAATTTGGCTCCAGGTTGCATTTCAAGCGAGCCAACCTTTGCAGGGCTAAGAAAAAAACAAAAAAAGAAAACAAGGGGTCCCAAAAAAAGGGGTCCCCGAAAAAAAGGGAAAAGGGGTTTCCTTTGGCAAAGCTTGACATCGCTTGAAATGCAACCTGGAGCCAAATTGCAGCGCATATCTAGGGGTCTCTATTTTGCAGCCTCACGCCTCCACGCAGCGTTTTAGACTTCGAATCCTTCGCAGGACGAGGTCAAATGCTGGACGGACGAGTGCTAGGAGCCTCTCAGGTAGAATATAAACCATTTGGGAAACCCCCTCTAAAGAGAGAGATACCGGGAATGCAGGGATTCCCTGCAGTATCCCTGCATTGAAATTCCCCCAGGATTCCTTGCTATACGCTTAATTTCTTCAACATGTCGGATTACATGTCGGATGAACATGTTCTTGGCACTCCGGGTGCGCCACCCTGCCGCGCCAAGCCGCTGAACCCCCACAGTCCGGGCTCCTTGCTATATGTGCTATATGTGCTATATCTTACACGCCAAGCCGCGGAACCTCCACTCTCCCCCGGGGCCTTGCTATATGTGCTATATGTGCTATATCTTACACGCCAAGCCGCTGAACCCCCACTCTCCCCCAGCTCCTTGCTATATGTACTATATGTGCTATATGTTCTGTACGCGCGAAATCTGTACTATATGTGCTATATAGGGCCATATAGCACATATAGCACATATAGCAAGGAACCCGGGGAGAGTGGATGTTCAGTGGCTTGCCTTGTGAGATATAGCACATATAGCACATATAGCAAGGAACCCGGGGAGAGTGGATGTTCAGTGGCTTGCCTTGTGAGATATAGCACATATAGCACATATAGCAAGGAACCCGGGGAGAGTGGATGTTCAGTGGCTTGCCTTGTGAAACCCATGGCACATTTCGCGAAATTAACGCGCCACTTGCCCGGCATAGACGCCAGCGTACGCGCCGCATGTTGCATGGTTTTTGCATGGTTTTTGCATGGTTTTTGCATGGTTTTTGCATGGTTTTTGCATGACGTGTGGAACAGCTTGTTTTTTGCATGACACGAACAGCTTGCACGTTTTTCGCACGGTTTTGCGCGCGGTTTTTGCATGACATGTGGAACAGCTTGTTTTTTGCATGACACGAACAGCTTGCACGTTTTTCGCACGGTTTTGCGCGCGGTTTTCATGGCATGTGGAACAGCTTGTTTTTTGCATGACACGAACAGCTTGTTTTTTTGCATGACACGAACAGCTTGCACGTTTTTTGCATGTCATGTGGCTCAGCCCCGTGCCCCTCCCCCCTGTTTTTTTTCCCTGTCAGGCTGCCGTACGTAGGTCGCACATCCTGGACAACTTCGCTGCGAGGCAGGGCGGTGCCGAGCGGGCACCTAGGCAGTGCCGAGCGGGCACTTAACTAAACGTGCCGAGCGGGCACAGGCAGTGCCGAGCGGGCACGTGCCGAGCGGGCACAGTGCCGAGCGGGCACTAGTAAGTAGATGTGCCGAGCGGGCACGTGCCGAGCAGGCACTAGTAAGTAGATGCGCCGAGCGGGCACGTGCCGAGCAGGCACTAGTAAGTAGATGCGCCGAGCGGGCACGTGCCGAGCAGGCACCTAGGTAAACGCGCCGAGCAGGCACAGTGCCGAGCGGGCACGTGCCGAGCTGGCACCGTAGGAGCGCCAAGCAGGCGCAGGCGTTGTGGGACACTGAAAGTGGAGGCCACTGTGAAAGTGGTTGAGTGGCTCGCCCAATGAGTACTGGCTCGCCCAACGGCTCCTTAGTACTCGCTCGCCCAACCTATGGCTCGCCCAACCCTTAGTACTGGCTCGCCCAATGAGTACTGGCTCGCCCAACCTCGTTTGATGGCTCGCCCAAGTACGGGTTCGCCCAAGTACGGGTTCGCCCAAGTACGGGCTCGCCCAAGTACGGGTGGCTCGCCCAACGGCCCCTTAGTACTGGCTCGCCCAACCTCGTTTGATGGCTCGCCCAAGTACGGGTTCGCCCAATGAGTACTGGCTCGCCCAACGGCTTCGATACCTAGCGCGCCACATTCCTGCCGCGCCTGCCCGGCATAGAAGCCTCCAGCCTGCCTGCACACCGAGGTCGGAATTCCGACTTCGCTCTCCCACTCGCTTTTTTGCCGAAAAAACCCATCCGGAGGTCCGTCAGCGCTGCTGTCCTCGCGGTACCGCTGACAGTGTTTTTTCACTCACACGCCCAGCCGTCAATCCTGGCGTGCACAGGATTGCTCCACTCATCCTGGCGTGAGCACAGGATTGCCCGAAAAACCCATCACCGGGCCAGCGCCGAAGGTCCGGCAGTGAGTCTGTCCTCGCAGCACAACTGCCGGAGTGTTTTTTTCATCATTCACACGCCCAGCCGTCAATCCTAGCGTGGGCACAGGATTGCCTCACTCAATCCTGGCGTGGGCACAGGATTGCCACACTCAATCCTGGCGTGGGCACAGGATTGCCACACTCAATCCTGGCGTGGGCGCAGGATTGCCCCGGTGTTTCCCAGAAAACGCTGGAAGCGCAGTGCTGTACAGCACTACGCCTCCAGACTCGCCGCCCGGATTGCGCGGAAAACACCGGCAGTGCGTCGGTACACAGCGATGCACTCCCGGACTCGCCGCCCGGCTTCCCGGCTTCAAATTTGGCAAGTAACGCAAAGGAAATGGGGAAGATCAAGCTGTTTCCTACGATACACACACGATTCAGGCCGCTGCGCCAGCCCGAAAGCGAACGCAACTGCCTTTGGCGGACATGTCCAGTTTTGGTCTTGGCATCGGCAGTGACTATTGCATCTGCCTGACTGTACAAAAAAGGGGGGGGAAGGGGAGAAAAGGGGAGCACACGTGGCCCGAAGGCCGGTCAAGTGGAGTCACAAGTGGGAGCCATAAATGCATGCCCCGTCTGGAGAGGGCGGGGTCACTCGCATGGGCTAATGCCCAGGTGTCAAGGTGTTACTGCAAGAGGGAGGCAAGCCCAAGTCGGGCGGCGATCCCAGTTCATCAAGAAATCCGCGGCTGGTGAGACGTAGGGGTGTGAGACGGTGAGACGAAGCTATCCCAGAGCGCACATGCAAGTAATGTGCATCAAGAGATGCATCGCACAAGTTGGTCCGCCGGTGCGGGGTGCAAGCATTGACTGGTGTTGTCAGCCTGTCTGGAGCTTCATGCGCTCTGCAAATATTTTCGGTAGCGTGCCCGGGATTGCATCAAAAATTGCTCCCCACCGTGGTCGAGGGGATCCACGTCAAGGGTTTTGAGGGGGAGGTCATATGACACACTAGTCCCAGGCCTGCCACGTTGAGTTGCAAAGTACTGCTGCAAGAAAATGATCACCTCAGTTTGACACGGGAAAATTGGTCGAAGTGCGAAGCCTGACGCCTGCAGCTTTGCTCCAATCACCAACGCAGTGTTGCATTTCTTTTCTGCACGGTCCCAGGGCAGCAATTCCTGATTGACGATGGACGAGATGGTGTTCAAAGCGTTTTTGAAACTCCAAATGTCTGTACCAAGCGTGCGCAGGCCGAGGGCATGAATCCGATGGATGCCCGGCGTCAAGTAAATATGTCTGTTCCTGGGGTGTGCAACGGGCAGTCGCATCCCTGAGTACATGCGGAATGAAATCAGAAATTCGGCCCACGTGATGGGTCGTTCGTCCGGGACGAGGGGCCATTTGAGTTCCCCGATCCAGCGCAGCACCTGCTTAGTGAAAGTGACACCCCAAGATGTCATGCCCTTCCACGTGTCATCTGGCGGCCAGGCAAAATAGGGGTTTACCGCATGACACTCCGCTGCATTGTCAACCGGGGTCGGCATGCGATCTGCAGGCGTGATTGTGCCTTGTCCTCTGGTGGACAAAGCACTGCAATACTCCCTCAATGTGTCTGCAATGGCGCTCAGGAGTCTGGGCCACTTCTCGAAATGTTTTTGCAAATGGGCATGGTACGCCCGCCAATTTCGGAGATCCTGCGGGGCGATGCCCGACGCAGCTTGTTTGGCAAAATAGTCTGCCCTATCATTTCCAAGTGCAAAGTACCCGGATTGGTCAATCTCGATTTTAGTGAGGTGGCTTTTGACCTTTACCAGAATGAGGGTCCTGTCGGTCCGGGGCCACAAATGAATGGCCTGGTGGATCATGCAAACAAGGTCAAAATTGGGCTTATTATGCCACCCTACGAGGGGTTCTCCACGGATGAGTGCGTCAACAAGGTTAAGAGCATACTGACTGTCAGCAACAATTCTCACGTGTTTAGCAATGGTCAACGCATGGGCAATTGCGCAGAGCTCGCCCCTCGAAACCGTCTGCCTACCTGGGACTGGGCCAGAAGGACCTGGAAGGAAGCTGGCTCGAATTGCGTCATGCATATGAACTGGCGCGGTCCGCACCTCTAGGTCGAAGATGGGATCAATCGCAACTGCATATCCCGCACGGGAAGAGACGTGGGTCGGCCCGTAGCAACTGCCATCTGTGAAAACCGTAGCAACTGCACGTTCTGGCCGGGCTTTACTGAGGGCCCCTTGGCCGGGGCGTTGGGCTACTGAGGCATTCCATCGCATGCCTTCGATGGTAGTCGGTATCCAAGCTGATTCCCCTGTCTGGGTTGGGAGAGCACCTAGCTCAGGGTGCAATGCACGGACACGTGCAGTGCCTGAGCAAATGATAACACGGTGTGCGATGGTGTCTCTGCGTCCACAAAGGGGGCATGTGTCGTCAGTCTCTGCCCAGTGTTTGGCACGGATCTGGGTGGGGACCCCGCCGCAAAGGTAGGTTCGTATTAGTTTAGCGTCTTTGGAATCCAAGCGCGAGATAGCCTTGGCTGTGGTATCGAAGCATACCGGAGGAAGGTTCTGAAGTTCTTTGCGTCCCCTGAGCTCGGAGTGGACATGATTTCTCCATTGCCTTTTCAACATGTCGAACAACGCAACTGGGCAAGAGTTATAAAAGTGAAGTGTGGTTCCATCCGGTATGGAGACCTGTTGGTCCGCACTGGTCTGTACACCTAAGAGCGAGAAGTACGCAGCTAGGACACTAGCCGGGCCGAATGCTTTCTTAGGGTTGCCATCACTGCCGTGTACGGTGTTCCAGAAATCGGAGAACTGGTCAGGGTAGCGAGCGAAAGCCCTCCTAGCCGTTGTACATGCCCTGCGAACAGCAACGAGCGTGGGTTCAAAATGCCCATCCTCGTAGGTTTGAATTGCGACCTTGTGGTTGACCCCTTGCACAGGCTTCACAATGGCTTTGGTGACCGCGGTGCGCATCATAGACAATTTACGCTTACCTATGTAATGCACTTCACTTGCGAAGAAACCCGCTGCGAAGGCCCCCGCCTCTATAGCTTGCATTCTGCCGTCCAAGTCATAAGGTAGAGCTGCGATGGCCGCCGCCCGTTTTATGGCTGTCGCAAGGCGATCTCCGAATTCCCCGTGGATGTTGGATTTACGGTATTTGGAAAAACATCCCAAGTTGGTTTTGGCCCTCGAGTATTGAAAACGATTTTTCTCGCCAATTTTGCGGGTGGGAACATTGCTCCACGCCCATGATTTGGCAAGGTCGATCTTCAATCCCCATTGTGCGAAAAAATCGAGAGTGAGGTCAGTGGCCTGGCAAATTTGTGACTCATCGCTCGATATCAGCTCGACATTGTCTATGTACACAAGGAGCAGGGCCTGGGTCCGTTGCTGGATCACGTGTAGAAGCTGCGCGCCTACCACGACCGCGGCCGCGACCGATAGGGGATCGCCTTCCGGCACTCCGCACACAGAACGTTGAGGGAAACTGTAATCCCCTTGCACAATGACCGAGCGTTTGAGCTGGCTCAGGAGAATGAACCATTGCCTAACCAAAGGTTCCGGAAAACCGAAGTCCAACATCAATGTGGCAAGTTGTGCGCGGGGGAGTCCGTTGAAAAATTTTTGGATGTCGGTGACAGCTCCGTGGAGCGGAGAGTTGTTGATGTTACATTTTTCAACTGTGAACTGTGTACTGTACCATAAGGATTCCGAATCCCGATGCGGTAACCCTCCTGCTACCTGCGGTGGTAACTTGGAAGAGAGGTGTAACAGGATGCTATGGGTAACCGCCTTCATGCTGATGCGATATAGGGCGGGGAGGATTGTGATGGGGCGTCCATCCTTGATTTGATTGGGTTCAGCGGTTTTACCTGGGAGGACAACCCTGGCCCAACACATGGCATCAGGCCAAGGCTGCACTCCCATCAGGATGTGATTGAAGTATTGGGTCCAACAGCCAAGGGCCACTTGGCCGAGGGCCTGTATTTCTGGGATTCTCCAAGAGTCTGCCCCGGCGGCGCTGTTATTGCGCGTGCCTTTGAGGGCACCTGAAAATGTATCGGGGGTGAGGAGGTGGCATCCATCAATCTTCCATTCATCTGGGATTCGACATCGGGAGAGAGCACCCCCATCGGGGTCCCCTTGCCCCCAGAACTGATCCCAGTATTGGAAGAATTGATCCTGGACATCCTCTGGGCGGTAATACCACTCCTTACGGATGACAATGAGAGTGTGTTCTTTGGACTGTGAAAAGAAGGTCCCGGATGCCTTGCAATCCCACTCAATGGGCTCTCCACTGGCCAGGGTGAGTTCATGATACTGGCATCTCTGAGGGGCCGGCAACACGAAGCGTGCACGGTGTTTACCCCGTGCACGGAGTCTGTGGCACTCTACCCGGTGTATTTGTGAAGCCATGGTGAGAAAAGGGTTGGATCCCTTAGCGGTCGCCTTATGTGCCAATTTATTACCTTGTGTTTTCCAGGATTTATTTAGCGCATCCGACCATCTCTGACGGGAGGCTTTAGAGTTCTCTGCCTCAAGAGTTCGAATGGATGTGCGGACCTGTTCAGCCAATTGCTGGACTATCCCCAAGGTTGGATATGTGGGGAGAGCTTCTCCACACCACGTGGGGAAGTCTGGCAAAAATCCTTTGGCACGGCATACCGCATTCCAGTCCTGGTGGACTGTGGGTTGCTGGCAGTCCCCATGTCTGACAATCATTCTAGAGATCGAATCAAGTCGACGAGCTTGTCGAACTTGTTGTTTCGCCCGGACGGACGTGCACTTTTCGGTTGGCTGGAAGTCACCTGGGCGTGCAATTTTTGGTCCTGCCCGAAAGGGTGTCCATTTATAAACCGGAGGTCTACCCCGCCCACGCTGTCGTTGTGCAATGGGTTCGGCACCAACTTTTACCAGACATCGATGCATGGCATTTTCAGCTGCAACTGACCATTGCTGCATATCAATGCCGCCGGGGATTTGACTGTCGAGGTCCAGGCAATTTAGCTCATCGACAAAAAACTCATCATGGACATCTGGATCGATGGCTCCCAGTTGGGCGGGAGACATGGGGCGGCAGAGTTTCCAGGTCTTCTTAGTCTGGGGTACGTTAGCCAAATCTAACGTGACCGTGAGGGGGTGGTGTAGTGGGAATGAGAAGTCACGAGTCACCTTTATCGTCCTGATATACCCGGCCAGACTAGGTGATAAGAAAAACGTGTCATTGCGGGTGTCCTCCTTGTAGGTGAAATCCGTTGGCGTGCCCAAGTGGTCTGATGCGAATTGGTGGGCTTCAACCCATCCTCTGTCCGAGAGTGCGGTCCACAAAAGCGATTGGTCCGGCAATTGGTTGAGGTCTCCTGCAATGAATGAGTGACCGTCCCACTCAAGCACACTTTCAATGGCACGTTGCTGCAGGGCATCTGAGGCGTCTTTGCGGTACAGCTCCCAGGATGTGTCCTGGGTGTGTAGGTACAGGGTGATACCAAGTATCTGCAACCCAGCGAAATTTACAATCGCTTCAGTGTACCTGGTACTGTCCCACTCGGCCTTCGATCGGATGACCGGGCACATCCTAGAGGAGTGAGGGCAAAGCATTCCGACACCTCCTATGTATGGTACATTCGTATTCTGGCTTGCAATCTTGCTCGGCGCACACGGGGCGCCGGGGTGATATTGCAAGTTGCGCTGTCTGGCATGCTTCTGGAACAGGCAGTGCATTGTGGTGTCAGAGGAGGTCTCAGCACAACAAACGATGCCGGGCCTGCTCGAATAGAGTTTGAGGACTTCGTCCTGGTGCTTACGCAATTTAGTGATGTTGACTATTGTGAGGTGGCAGAGATCAAACTGATCCTCCGGGGTGGACACTCCCACAGGCCCCGGGTTGTCCGCCTCCCCCAGACGGGGTTCCAGGACCCACACCTGCCACAAGCACAGTTTGGCAATTCGGTAAATGGATCTGATTGGCATCATGAGGGGTCGCAGCACTGGTATGGTGTCCGGTTCCCTGGACTGCCTGGGCCGACGTGTGCCCGTCGGGTGTCTGCAACCTCGAACACAGGGAGTGGTTCCAAATGGGATCTCATGTCCCTTGGTTCCAGCAAATTCGGCGGCGAGACCTGCGTGCGAACAGGGCCCAAGTCGGCTTGGGGCTGTTGGGTCGGAAAGGGGAAGTGAGGCAACCAGCTGCACAACACCAAAAGTGTATTCAGAGAGGAGTATAATGGAGGTAACCCCAAGTCTAGCGACACATATGGGAAGTCTAGAAGGGGTCCGGGTGTCGAATTGGTTATTGAAGTTTGGAGTGGTCTCCCCGGAATGGGAGACCTGATGCGAAATACAGTGGCCAGCGACCACACACTTTGGCACTTGACGTGGCCAAATGATGGCATTGATCGGAACGGTTGCCTGTGATGGCTGGTCGGCATGCCGGTTGGCAGGATTTTTCCGTTGACCTCCAACGGGTGTTGGGGTCTGCTGCATCACAAGTGTGAGATTATTGGTTATCTGAGTCGTACCGGAAAGGGACAAAATTGACCCGAAGGGATTTGTCCATGATCGGGGTTGGAATATGTGTGGTGTGCGTGATGAACCTAGCTGTGGGGGCGTATCTCCGTTGGGCAGAGAGTCCACAGCCATGGATATATGGTCTGTGTGCGTGCAGTGACACATTGCATCAACACAACGAGTCGGATTGTGCTCGTGGCGCCCAACAGCTCCATGAGCATGACCGCTGTGCATGGCCTGGCACGTATGCAATCGAACAGGGTGCCAGGCAACAATGCGAATGGATGTGATCTTCTCGAATGGGGTCCCGAAGGGTTCATTCTGAAGTTTCTGGATCTGTTGGTATTGAAACCCAAAGTTGCTCCCCAGAGCATCTGAGTCAACTCCCCCTCGTAGGTGGTTAGTGATCAACCAATCTTCAAGGGGAGGTACCCCACACAGTGTAGACGTACCCGGCTGGCACGTGATCTCTCCTCTTTGCTGACAGCAGAGTAAAAGCACGACCTGCATGGTCAGAATGCACTGTGAAATTTTCCCCTTTGTAGCGACATCCTTGGCAAAGGAATTTATCGCGTAAGTTATGCGATTTTTATGGTTTTGGAGTTTTTTCTTCCCGAGGGCATCTGCAGCATCCCCTGCATGGTCTGATGGGAGACCATGCCCATTACTGCGTGATACCGTCACATCACTGGTCGCAAGTGGCCCCCTTGCGGCCGCACTACTGGATTCAGTCCTGCATGTCCTCATCCTCATCAAGCTGACGCTTGGATGAGGGCTGGGATCTAGGCTTCGGCGTGGCTCGCAACATCTGCCCAATCGAGTCCATGAGGGTCTTAGATTGTTCAGCGAGGGATGTGCGGAGCGTCTGTTCGAAGCTCGTGCGCGTGGCTTGCAAGTCCTTTTGCAGTTGCTGGGAGATCTGATCTTGGACTTGCTGCTGTTGCTGGACCTTCTGCATGGTGCCCTGCATGCTTTTGACTTCTGACTGCAAGGCTGCGAAGTCACTCTGCTGTTTCTGCATCTGCTTGGATTGATTTTGGATAGTCCGATCCAGGTCCGGAGGGATTGTGGTCTGCACTGATTGGCTTCCTTTGGCCCGGGCCCACGGGTCGTGCAACTGGAGGACGTCTTGGCTGCTGGGGCAACCGGGGAAACCCGAGTACCGGCGATGATCGGGCGTGAAGCTGATGGCTTGCTCGCGACAGTCTGGAAAATGACGTCATGTTCATTGAATCGGAAATGGGTCCTCGGGAGTGGGTCCGCGGTGACAACAATCCAGACTTGCCCCTGTTTACGAAGGGTCCTGCCTTTGATCGAGAGCTTACCCAGGAACTCATTGATGTGCTCGCTTTTGGCACCCGGAGGTGCGCCATGCAACTGCCAGCGGTGATTGGCCTCGACCTGAACGGGCTGTGGCTTGTTGGGGTGAAAAACTTGCCACGCTTTGTCGAATGCCGCATCTGGAATCCGAATACCTCTTCCTGCCCGGCATAGAAGCCTCCAGCCTGCCTGCACACCGAGGTCGGAATTCCGACTTCGCTCTCCCACTCGCTTTTTTGCCGAAAAAACCCATCCGGAGGTCCGTCAGCGCTGCTGTCCTCGCGGTACCGCTGACAGTGTTTTTTCACTCACACGCCCAGCCGTCAATCCTGGCGTGCACAGGATTGCTCCACTCAATCCTGGCGTGAGCACAGGATTGCCCGAAAAACCCATCACCGGGCCAGCGCCGAAGGTCCGGCAGTGAGTCTGTCCTCGCAGCACAACTGCCAGAGTGTTTTTTTCATCATTCACACGCCCAGCCGTCAATCCTAGCGTGGGCACAGGATTGCCTCACTCAATCCTGGCGTGGGCACAGGATTGCCACACTCAATCCTGGCGTGGGCACAGGATTGCCACACTCAATCCTGGCGTGGGCACAGGATTGCCCCGGTGTTTCCCAGAAAACGCTGGAAGCGCAGTGCTGTACAGCACTACGCCCCCAGACTCGCCGCCCGGATTGCGCGGAAAAAAACACCGGCAGTGCGTCGGTACACAGCGATGCACTCCCGGACTCGCCGCCCGGCTTCCCGGCTTCAAATTTGGCAAGTAACGCAAAGGAAATGGGGAAGATCAAGCTGTTTCCTACGACAGAGTATAGCAGCAAACAAGCCTCTGACCCCGTGGTGCCACTGGAGCTGCACAAGCCTCACGGCGCCCTGGCCGGCACATGCAGATCAGTACCTGGGTGAGCTCGCAGAAGCTGAGACTAATCAGCGCAGCGGTGCGGGTGAACATGCAATTCCTCTGCTGCTGGAGGCTGCGCAACCAGCACGAGCTGGACGCCGTTATTGAGGAGCTGAGCGCCCTGCTGCCGAAGGAGCAGCTGTACCGGCTGTACGAGCAGGCGACGCGGGAACCTTACAGCTTCCTTTTCGTCTACTACCTGAAGCCGAGGAACGAAATGTTCTACAAGCGCTTTGAAGAGCGTTTCGCACTTGAAAAAGACGCCGATGGGAGCGGCGCTCAGCTTCCTGGGCCAGAAGCTGTTCGCCAGCTCCACGCTGATCAACGCTAAATGCGAGAACATCTCCTGCTGCACTTCCGTCGCAGCAGTCCAGCCACCCGTCGTCCGTCGAACTGGTGGCCTCCTATGGAAAAGGATGACGACGATCTACGTGGACAGCCGCAAGAGAGTGGCCGGCTCGGACAGCGACTTTGAGGTAGACCTGGGAGAGTCCCTGCACTTGCAGAGCGACGCCCGGCTCGCCGTCTACAAGATCCGCCTGGCCGACAGCTTTTTGTCCACGGACCGGGGCCGCTACCTCTACTGGGTCGACGCCGCGCTGGGCACGCTGAACTGGGCGTTGTTGCCCGAGGGCGCGTACACTGGCGCACGGTTGGCCGCCTGGATCAGCTCCAACTTTGCCACCGCCACCTACAGCGAGACCACCAACAGTCTGAGCGTTGCCTACGACGGCAACCGCCTGATCCTGAACGACCTGGAGCTGCGGCAGCAATTCCCTGATGCGCGGACTACCCTGCTGCGCCGCCCGCCTCTCCCGCCAAGCCCTTCAGCGTGGACCACATGCTGGGCCCGAGCTTCGTCTCCGGCGGGCAGCAGGTCTTCGAGTTCGTCCGGATGATGGCGCACAACGAGGTCTACCTGCGCTGCGCCCAGCTGGCCAACGCCAGCAGAGTGCTGGGCAACCTGGGCGACGACATCCTCTCCAAGATCACGCTGAAGAGCGGAGTGGGCACCATTGTGGAGACGGGCTCAGACGACGGGCACTTCATGGCCCTCAGGGGCCCGGTTACCCTGAGGCACATGCGCTTCCGCCTGACCGACCTGGACGGCAACGTCGTCCGGCTTCGCGGGTCGTCTTTGTCGTTCGTGTTATATCTTGACCACGTATAATTAAATGGAGCCAACCGAACACGAGGCGGAGGCGCAAGAGGCGGAGGTGCACGCTGCGCCGGAGGCACCACACGCTGCGCCACACGCTGCACCACACGCTGCGCCGGAGGCACCGGAACCGAAACGGCGGGGCAGGCCCCCTGGGAGCAAGAACAAACCGAAGCAGGACGTGCCTACTGAGCCGGCTGCTCCAAAGCGCAAGCCAAAGCCTCCACTTGAGACGCCGGCGGAGGCACCGGCGGAGGCACCACCAGCAGAGGCACCCGCAGCGCCGCCTCGTCCCACTCGTCCCAATACGTCTGCTCCCGCTCTGTGTTCACCCCCAGGTCCCCCTCGATGTACTTCTTGACGGGGATCCAGCCGTCGTCTATGTTCACACTCGGGCTGAAGACGTAAATTCTCTCAAAGACGCCGCGATACTGCTCCAGAATCAGGCTGATCAGAGCCACGGTTTTGCCCGATTTTGATGGCCCGAGGAAGATGCCCTGCGCATGCTGGAGAGGCAGTCCGCCTATGACCGGCTGACCACAGGCGCAAGCGTACTGGTATAAAAGCATGATGTCGATTGAACCTCGCAACGAGCCGCGGATGCTCCGGTGGTTCCGCAGAACGTACCCCAGCTACAACCTGCAGCCGCTGCTGCTGAAGCGCTACCGAGAACTGGAGGAGGCGCGGGCCTTCAACAACTGGCTTGGGGAGCGCAGGCAGGCGCAGGAGGGGCAGCGGCACCTGGACGACGCGAGCCGGCTGACGGAGGCCGTGCACCGCCAGGTACCCCAGCTGCGCTACGCGCGCGCCGAGCGCCGGGGCGTGGAAGCTGCGCAACAGTAAATGAAGACACTTCGGGCGCACGGCTTCAACCAGCGCCCGCGCTTTGAGCAGGTGGTGGGCTACCTTGAGCGGAACGAGCCGCTGCCCCTGGACCAGCCGGACCGCCAGGACCCCAACCCTCGGCCCCTGCAGCACACGCACCTTTTGCACCAGAGACGGCTCCGCACATCCCGCAGAGCCCACGGACGAGGACGTGCGCCTTGCGCGGAGGTACCAAGGAAACCGCTTCGGCGAGGACGACCCTGCAGGAGACCCGGAGGCCGACGCGCTGGCCAGCAACGGTCAGGGGCCGCCCTCCATCACGGGCCGTTTGCGCAGCGCTGCAGACGGCGCACAGGCGGCAGCGGACCTCGTAGGCGCAGGGGCCGCGGGGCTCGCAGCCGCACAGGCCTTCCGCTCTCAGCTGCCCCAGGACGCAGCTGAGTACGTGCGCCTGAACGTGCTGCCCCGTCCGGGGCCGGCGCAGCCGCCTCCGCAGATCATAGGCCGGCCCAGTGACGTGGAGCGCCTCCTGGACGAGGCGGGGCAGCGCGCGCAGGAGGTGAAGCGTGGCGCAGCGCAGGCCGTTGAGGAGACGGCGGCCGTGTGCAGCGGAGGAGGGCGAGGTTGCCGTTGCCGCCGAGGGCGTGGGCGGAGCCTTCGGGTACCTGGGGGGCCTGGCTGAAGGAGCAGCAGCCCTGGCGCCCCCCGCGGGCGAGGTTGCTGGAACGTTGGCTGGCGCGGCGGGAGTTGGCGCGGCGGCAACGGCGGGGCTGGCCGTGGGCATTGCGGGCGGCGCAGCCTACGGCCTGGCTCGCGGCACGGGCTGGGTCCTCGAGAACACGCTCTTCCGGCCCAGCAGGGCAGCGAGGACGCGGCCGTGCAGGACATCCGGTCCGCCAACAACATGAATGACGCCACTCAGCCTCAGCACTTCACGCTGCGCACCGGCAGCAGCACGTCCGGCAGCCCCGCAAGCAGCCGCGCCTCCTCGCAGTCCGGCTTCCGCGTGCAGGCGCAGTCCAACACGCCGCGCCCCTTCTCCTGGGGCCTGAACCCCGTGGCCCTGCCCCAGTCCCAGCCGAGCTCGCGGGCGAGCTCCAGTTCCGGACGCCGGAGCCTGCCTCCGCCCAGCTTTGACCAGCTGGCGCGAGACATTGAGGCTGCTTAAAGAAAAATAAAAACCCTCCTGGGGAGAGTTTATTTTTGCACGGTTTTGCGCAACAAAAATGCTATCAGTCCAGGCCGTATATGAATATACACCCTGGACTAATAGCTTTTGCACGGTTTTGCGCTGAGAAAAGCTATTACTCCAGGCCGTATATCAATATACGCCCTGAAGTAATAGCTTTTTTGCACGGGTTTGCGCTGCAAAATGCTATTACTCTCGTCCGTATGTGTATATACGGACTGGAGTAATAGCTTTTTTGCACGGCTTTGCACACAAAAACTCTATTACTCCAGTGCCTACATTGATGTAGGCATTAGAGTAATAGTTTTCCTTCGCCGTACGAGTATAAAGAAGCATGGAGTCACCGCCGGAGCCCAGGATGAGCTGATGCAGAGCCTGGACTACAAGCTGAAAACAAGCAACACCAGCTACGTGACGGCGCGGCATGACGTGCAGTACTTCCCCAGCTCGCTGAGCTCCTTCTCCCCCACAACCTCTAGGGTCTGCCGCATCCCGCTCACCAGCGGCACGTCCTTCATCGACCCCGAGTCCATCAAGATCGCCTACCGCGTCAGGAACACGGACGGCACCAACCCGCTGGCCCCGGCCACGCCCAACCCCGCCTGCTTCGTCCAGCGCGTCCAGGTCTTCGCCAACGGCCAGCGCTGCGACGACATCAACTACTACGGGCGCACCGTGGCCGTGCATGACCTGCTGAAGGGCAGAGAGTACACCCGCAACAAGGCCATGGAGGGTTTCGACGAAGTGAACGACCCGCGCATCGCCCGCGCGGTGCACCAGGGCGGCTACGCGGACGTGCTGCTGCGCCCCACCATGGTGGGCATCCTGCGCTGCGGGAAGATGCTGCCGCAGCAGCTGAACCTGGTGATAGAAATTGAGTTTGCGGACGCCACAACTGCGCTGTGGTCCGAGAACGCCGGCGCGCACCCGTCCGGCGCCACGCTGAGCACCGACTTTGAGATCCAGAACGTCCGAGTTCTGGCCTCCCAGGTCGTCCTGGACTCTGCGCTGGTGGAGTCCTTCAACCGCGTGCTCCTCTCAGGAAGGTCCCTGGTTTTCAGCTACCCCGCAGTGCACACGCAGCAGTCCAGCGTCCCGAACGTCGTGGCGGAGCACAACGTCACCGTGGCGCGCGCCTTCACGAAACTCATGGGAGCGTTCGTGACCTTCTGGGACAACGACGCGGGCTCCAAGATCCACCTGCTGGCCAACCCGGGGCAGGACGTGGCCCCCATCGGCGCGGCGAGGCAGGAGGACAGCCTCCTGGAATCGCAGATGCAGCTGGGCAGCAGTACCCTCACAACCCCATGAAGGGAGCCTCGGAGCACTTCCACTTCCTCTCCGTCCTCGCGGGCACCTACGACGACACGGTGCGCAACATCGACATCGGCCGCGTGGGCTACCTGCGCCCCAGCTTCATTGCCGGCTTTCCCACCGAGCGCGTGCCCAAGATGCCGCTGAGTGGCGTCAGCACCCGCTCGGGCGACCTTGCCCGGTTCACCTTCAAGGGCCTGGACGGCACGATGACGGACCTGTTCATCCACCTGGTGGCCTACCAGCTGGTGACGCTCTCCGGCACGGGCGTCTCTGTGCTTGACTAAGGCCCGGTGTGCTTCATTTTTGATGAAGCGTGACACCGCTTAAGTTGAGCAAAACGAGAAAAAAGGCGGGGGTGTCCCTCTTCACCATTTTTGGTGAAACGTGACACCGCTTTTGAGTGCGCCCAAAAACGAGAAAAGAGGCCCGGTGTCCCTCTTCTTCATTTTTGACATCGTTTTGAAGTTGAGCAAAAAACGAGAAAAAAGGCGGGGGTGCCCCTCTTCACCATTTTTGGTGAAACGTGGCACCGCTTTTGAATGCGCCCAAAAACGAGAAAAAAGGCGGGGGTGCCCCTCTTCTTCATTTTTGAAGTTCAGTGGCACCGCCCAAAAAACATGCAAAAACATGGAAAAATGGGCATTTTTCCAGAGGAAGCCTAGTCCGGAATGCTCAGCCGCTCCGCAAGCTCCTCCGTGGCCGCGCGCGCAATCTCCTCGCACAGCGCAGCAGGAACGCTGTAGAGCAGCTCGCGTGATTGCTGGCTGACCCTCTCGTACTGCCCCTCCATCAGCCGCGGCCCCCGCTGCGCGGCCCGGAGGTGCCTGCCGTCCTGCCACGCCTCGCAGCGGTTGCCGGGCCTGCACAGGCCTCGCCTCGGCCTCCAGCGCATGTTGGTCCACAGCCGCGTCTGCTTCCTGTACGGAGTTCCGTACTTGCAGTAGGTCACGTCCACCCAGGGCAGGCGTTCCATGAACGGCCGGGTCTTCAGCAGCCCGGTGGCCGGGTTCTCCACAATCCACATCAAGGGGTCAAAGTGCGCAATGATCTCAAGGGCGCTGAGCACCAGCGCGTCGCGCTCCAGGAGCCGCCGCGGGCGCGTCGTCAGCGCGCGGCTGTATTCCGTGCAGACCGGGCTGGCCCAGACCATGTCGAAGTGCCCCGGCGGAAACGTCGTGTAGTCCCAGCTCCGGATGTCGCACAGGATGGTGGGCTCAAATTTCGACACGATGTCCAGGGAGACGACCTCCCAGCCCGCCGCCTCGAAGGCCCTGCCAACCGACTTGGTGCCGCAGAAAAGCTCCAGGAGTCTCGGCATTTTTAAAGAGCAAGATCACCGCCACTGCGACGATGAAGACTCGCACGTTCATCGGACCGGATTTTTTCTCCGCGAGATAAAAAGCCGAACTTCGCAATGAAGCTTGCACTCGGGCTGGACGTTCAGACCAATGCCAAGGGGGAAGTTCATGTCCATAGAGGACTCCCATCAGGGCGCGCTGGTGTGCAAGGCGGACGTGGAGGTGCTGTGGGAGCCCGGCAACTTCCAGGACGACGGGGCCAAGAGGGTGGGCGTGTGCTTTGCGAGCAACACCAACCTGGAGCTGTGGACGGAGGAGGTGGAGCAGGGCGTCATCGACAACATGATCGTCTTCCAGAAGCCCTTTCCGGGGGCCGCCCGAGAACAGGCCCGGCTGCACGTCCGCGGCGTCGAAGCGCCTCCACTCTTGGATGGGCGGCAGGGTCTGCCTCGAAGGCCAAGAAGCACACGGTGCGGTGCTCCTTCAGCGCCGGGTCGTAGCTGTCCACCAGGTCGCCCTGCGAGCTCAGCACGCGCATGGGGGCGTTGCGCCACACGCAGAACTCTCGCACCTCCTCTGCGGAGATGCCGAGGCGCCTCCAGTCGTGGCGCAGCATGGCGTTGAAGTCGGCGCACACCTCCTCCACGCTCAGCTGCAGCAGCTCGGCCAGCTGCCGGGGCACGCAGAGCGGCTTGTCCTCGAAGGCGCTCGGCAGCACGTCCTCCTCGCAGGGCAGCTGGAAGCTCACGCTGCTCGTAGCCCGCGCCGGCGTTCCGCCCGCTGCGCCGCCTGCCCCGGATGATCACCGGCACGTGGACCAGGTACTCGTAGTACTTGTCGCGGAAGAAGCCCTTGCCCAGCTTGGTCAGCCGGTGCTCTCCGCCCTGCAGGGAGCGCACGAGCTTCTTCTGCCCGTAGCGCAGCAGGATGTAGTCGTTGGGCCCCTCGCGGATGAGGGGCTGGTTGTAGTCGAAGTCCTTGCTGGGAGGCCGCAGGCCCAGGTGGGAGTAGTAGTGCTGGCCCGCCGGGTCAGCTGCCCGTCCGCGCGCGAGAGCAGCGCGTAGGCCCCCGGGCCGCGCCGCAGGTTCAGCACGACGGCACCATCCGCCCCCGTGCGAGCCCGGGCGCCGCCGTCCGCGGCCTCCGTGATCTGCTGTCGTTGTCTCGCCCAACTTGCCATTCTTTTTTTACGGGCCCAGTTTTTTTTGCCCGGCCGCGTTCTGCACAAGCTCCGAGTTGCCAGGGGGCCCATAGGGCGACCTAACAACCCCTAAAACGGTAAAACGTTGCCTGGGTAAAACAAAAAGCCCAAAAGGCGTAACACATCAGAGCCCGATCCACACAAAAGAAAGCCCTTTCAGAGCCCGAGTTGAAAACCACTCCACGGTTTAACCGCAGAAGGATGTGAAACATGTGCGACTGCCAAACCTAGTCGGTGGCCTGCCCCTCATGCTAACAAGCATTTGGGCTGCTCCTGCAAGTTAGTGAAGTGATCCTGTGCGTGTCGGACCCGCACAAGAAAACCGCAACTTCAAGAAAAGTGAGACCTCCGAGGCGAGGAGTGTTGGCGCACGAGCCACCTGAAAGTCATGCCATGACGCCCTGCCGGACGGAAGTGTGACATCACACGGGTGGCCACCCGTGACAAGCAAAACCCTGACACTGTGCACTGCATGCAGCCGTGTTCGCAAACATTTGATACCTTATCACAAGAAGGGACAAAAATCGCATCTTCCCCAATTTTTGGCGTCGCGTCGCCCTAGATTCCTCTGCATGTGATGCATACGCCCACAAAGAGAGGGCACAAGTTTGCCCTGCAGCTGGTGTTGCACTTGGTGAGTAGCGGCCACTGGCATTTGGTGCACCTTGTGCAGCACGAACACACCTGTCTGGTAACCTTGCGGCTGTTAACGCTTTTGCACGGTCAAGTCTGCTCTTCAACCTCATTGCGCTTTTTGCGAGCCGGCATTGCTCGGCTGCTTTTGCGCTTTTGGAAGTTTTTTAGTTTAGCCACTGCGTGATATATTGCATCCTCCGGTTGCAAGGGGATCAGTGGGACTCCGAGCTTCGGCCACGGCACTGCAACATTTAAGTTATCCTGCACCGCAATTTGGTTTCCGAGTTTGTTAATCAACTCCCGAGTCTGCCTGAAACAAGGCAATTGAGCTCCTTTCGTAAACCCAGTAATCCAAAAAGCCCTGCCGCACATTGGTGCAGCTGAGAGCTTTGCCATCAAATCCCAAGGCATGAGGTGGGCGCCAAGGAGTGTTTCGATGGTGCGGATCGAATGACTAAACCGCTTTGCACAGGATCCAAGTGTCTCCGCGTTACCAAGCAATTGTGGACAAAAGGTCGGTGACACGAAACAGCCTGGGCAATGCGGGTGAGGTTGCGGGATCTGAATGCACGTGAACAACACAAAGGAAATGCACATCTCCGCCCAGCTGGTTTGCTGATTGGGTATATCCTTCCAGTGAATGCGCGAAAACCACTCCAGAACGGCCAGTGTATAAGTGGTAGACCATGCGCAAGCCTGTCTTTGATCTGTGTTCAGAATGATAACGGGTGCCTGAAGTGCACTTTCAATCTGCTCATGACCTTCTGGTTCACCCGTGTCATCAACCGGGTCCGCCCCCGCAAGTGCATTTTCGGCAAGGCTTGCGACAAACTTCTTACCTACATCCACAATTCCTTGGAAAACCTGAGTCCACGCCCCCCGCCTGGCTCGTAGCTGCGTTTCACAAGTCTTGCGGAGTTCGAGCACCTCTGGCACGTCGTGAAAGCGGGCTTTATTGGCAGCCTCATCTGCAACATGGTTTCCCCATGCTATGAATAGTTCGTCGTCGGATCTTGACCAAAATTCATTTCCCAAATGACTTTTGACTTTAATGAGGTCTACCTTCGTTTCGTCACATTCCTGAAAATGAAACCAAACCTGCCGCAGTATGTCGGAGTTCGGTCCATTTATGAACGGTTCGAAGCTTCTGGCCTTCATGACCTCACTGATTCTTCCTATTGCATAGGCCGAGTCTGAAAAAATAGTAGAACAAGGAAACATTCGGATTGCATCGGCAATGGCCTGGAGTTCGGCCCTTGAGATGGACTGATAGCCGTACACCTTTCCCGTGTACACGACCTCAAAAGCCTGGGGGACATTCGTGGGTAGTTCTCGACTGTTGGGCATGCGTTGCCGGATCAACATCCTCTAGACGCTCAATGATGATCGCGTACGCTGCATCGTCAACAAGCGGCATGTCTGGGCTGGATGCTGATCCATCTGTCCAGATGCGCGTGTGTTGCAAGGTGACCTGATGCACGTGATCTCTACGGGGCCGACTATGCAAGGCCTGCCACAACCGACACAGCCCTGGAATGCGTGGCACCCACGGCAAAGTAGCCTGGCTTTCAGATAGTCCTCCCATGGCTGGGTGGCCACTTCGCGCTTCGGTTGGAAACGTACAACGAAGCACTCGATGAGCAATAGTGTCTTCCTGACCACAGTGACGGCAAATGGGGTCATCCCCATAAATGTGAGCTCGGCCGTCCCCCGTTGCAACGCCGCCTGTAAGGTGCATTTCAACCAGGGTAGTGTCTGCTCCCCTAGGCAGTTCACAGAAAGCTCTTCTCGTCTCTGCAAAGGAAGGTACTGGAAGGTCTTGGCAAGCTTTTCGCTTTTGCAGCTCTTCGTGCACACACTCTTCCCATGCGGTTTCCAAAAGCTGCCACAAGGATTGCGTGCAAGCAAGGATGAGGTGGAGCTGGATTCCTCCATGGAAAGTAAGCCACCCCTCAGGGCACACTTGCACTTTGAACTGTGCTAGGTAGCATTTCAGTACCGCTGCAGGTCCATACGACTTGGTCGGATTTCCGGAGGCCTGGTGTAACTGCTGAAAGAAAGTACCCTGATGTTCGGGGAAAGCACACAAGCAACGCCTAGCAGCATGCACCAACTTCTTGGTTACCCAAAGGAGCGGATCTGCCCAGCCGTTTCCCATAAGTGCACACTCCGCCTTGTGATTTGCACGTGGATGGCTCCTGAAAACCGCTGCTGCAGTGGACCGCCTGATGGCTTGGTACCACTTTTTCCCAATTGGTATGATTTCACATCCAAAGAAACCCGCCGTGTAAGCCGACGACAGCGCCAGATTCACTTTGACGCTCCACGGCAAAGGCATGGCTTCTAAGCGGCTCAGGCGTGCCAGTGCGTCACACAGTCGTGGCTTTAGAATTCCAAGCTGGTTGGATTTACCATAGCGAAGCGGAGCGCCAAGGTCTCTAGCCTTAGACTTTTTTGCGAATGCCATGCTGACCTTACATTGCGGCGATTCGTTTACAATCCAAGACCATGATTTTGCTTCATCTAGGCGAACCTGCCAGGTTTTGCAAAATTTCTTGGTACAATCCACTGCTTTGAGAACTTCGTTTGGCTCTGTGCTATAGAACTCAAGGTTGTCAACGAAAGCCAAAGGGCGTGCGCGGCTAGATGATTCAATGCATCGGACCCACAGTGCACCAATCAGTACCGCAAGCACTACTGAAAAAGGGTCTCCCTCCGGGGCACCTTGCCTAGAAAAGCCACACCTCGTTTGGCAACCATGAATACTCAACGATCGTCCAAGTTCCCCTAGAAACCCAATCCATTGGTTGACAAAGTTATCACCGAAACCAACATGCTTAAGCAGGACACTGGCTTGCACCCTTGGAATGGTGTTGAAAAACTTCACCAAGTCAGTGACCGACCCCGCAACTCTCGAAGATTGGCTGATTGCCAATTCTATGTGATGTTGCAAGACGTACCAAACATGCCACCCCGCTCTTCCCGGCACTCCACCGGTTACCCCTGGCGGCAGCCGATGAGCCATGTGAGCCAGGGCCTTTCGTGAGATGATTCTCATTAGTAGCCTATAGGTCAGTGCTAGTATGGTAATTGGTCTCGTCTGGCTGATGGTTTCAGCAGAATCTGTTTTTGCTAGGAGAACAACTCGAGCGAGTTTCATGCAGTCTGGCCATGGGCACTCTGCCTGTGTGATGTGGTTCAGGATGACCGCTAACTGGTCGAAACCCCCACTACCAATATGCTGAAGTTCTGCAACCGACCAGCCATCTGATGCAGTGGCCGACACTTTTTTGGTGGTTCGGATCATCTGACTTAATTCAGGGCCAGTGACTTTGCAGATATCCGGAGGGATATCGAAGTTGGCCAAACAGTCCAGTCCCTCCAAATGCGGTGCAACTGGTTCATCTTCTTGGCCCCAGAACTCACTCCAGTAGCGAAAGAATTCAGTTGCAACAAGCTCCGGGTGGTACACCCACCCCGAGACAGTGATTTTAGTTGGGACACTCCTAGTCGTCGGAAAAAACCCAATGATGGATTTACCCGGTACTATTTTGAGAAAATGAAACTGTTGGCCCTCTGAGTAGGCCTGCACGGGCGGAAAGGGAACCTCTGAGATGTCAACCGCGAACTGTTGACGGCCCTTCGACCTTGAGCGCAGAAGTGTTAACGGTGCCTCTCGCTCTACTCGAACCCCCGACATTTGCGGCTGCCGGTCTGGCTTCATCTGATGGAAAGGAAGTTTCCCGCCCTCCTGTTGGATGGAAAAAGCCAAAATCTGCTTGTACGCGTCTTTACGGTGTTGGACTTCCTGTTTCTCGATTGCGTCCGCGAGTTTTTTCACTGCAACGGCGATGCACTCAATGTCCTGCACGGTTGGCAGCACGTTAACTCGGAGGTATGCCAAGTCAGTGTTCTTTACTGCCCACACAAGGAAATGGTCCCCAAAACCACGAGATCTGGCAACACTGATCCAAAGCCGCTGCATCTGGACAGAATTGAGCTCCGAAGGTGTGGCTTTGGACATTTGCTTGAGATGTTGGAGTCTGCGGTACTGACGCACCACCTGTCTGGACTGAACACTAAAAGTGGCCACCGTGGGCTGGTAATCACCGCATCTGCCTTTGCGTGGGGCACGTGGCAACTGCTTCTGCTTGAGTTCTGGTCGATTCCCTCTGCCAAAAAAGCGCTTGGGGGCGTGAAGCCCTGCTTCCCGAATTTGGTCTGCCATAGACTGCTCCACTACCTGACACCAAATAAGGAAAGGGTCATGTCCCGCCTCAAGTTGCCGAAGGTCACCAAGTCCTTCGAAACATTCCTTCACGTGCTCGCCTACCACGTCAGGCTCAATGACTTCAAGTTGCGCATGAGATAAATTGCGAGGAAGATTCCACTGGCTGCGGAAATCCGGCACATGCTTAGTCTCAAGTTGGATCCAGATTGGGCGGTGCCCTGGGAAAGGTGAGTCACACTGTACTCCACAGTCCTTCACTGCGTGCACCAGTCTGGGATCCACCAAAATGGTGTCAGGTGATGTCCCAACGGTGTTTCCTGTGAAGGTGGGTGCAAGAGTCTTACCCAACTTATTCTGGCTGATGGTTGAAACGCTGTGCCAACCCCGCGCTTCCATCAGTTTCCAAGCCGGCAAATTTTCAGGTGCTTGATTGAGGTCGCCTAGCACGATGGTCGGTCCATACCAGGATGCGACACAAGCCCAGACATGATCCATGATCATATCATTGAGGGCAGCTCGGTTGCTACACGGCGGTACAAGGTAAACACTCAGGATTTGCACGTCAATTGATCCAAGTCTTACAAAACCGGCACACACCCTTGTGGTCATGAGGAGGTCCTCATGAAGCACATGTTCTGCAGATCGGATGGGCAGCTTGCTCAATATAGCCGTTCCGCCCCAGCGTGGACCTTGGAGTTGTCCCGACCTAACACGGCGTGCACACGGCCGGCTGGAAATCATCTGAAATCCTTCCTTGGCAAAAAACTTTGGTAATCTTCTGAGCTCTGATGCATGGGCTGATGTCTCCGTGAGTGCAAGCAAGTCATACTTGAGTGGTACTATCTCGTCTTTATATTTATCAAGTCTGGTTACATTGATCGTAGCCAGTGTCACCAGCGATTCTGGCCCAGGATTCTTGGCCTCGCCCACACGGCGTGTACCCAAATCAAGAATAACCTGCTCTGGTGAAGGAGATGCACCCCAAATGGGTCGGGCATGGAAATGAACATAAAAAAGGTTGGTAACTGGGATCGTGTTCGCTCTGGTTGAATTACACACCCGATAGTACCTCGGCACACAGACATGATCGGGGCATTTGGCTTCCGAAGGCCCATGCCCACGGTCTCCTCGCGCCCAGGCTTTGGCCTGCATGTCTCTGTTCTTAGCACTTCGAGTGAGTGTTCGTGCAATGAAACCATGGATTTCCCGAGCCTGATTTGTACGAACATCAAATCTCAATGTGTGACAAGCTACACTACTCACACCATCTGAATAAAAGGCTCGCAAAAACTCTGGCTCACACTTTCTTTCAAGGGCTCGACTGGGATGGAACCTGCTAGTCAAAGTTCCCTTGGCGTTGGTGCCGCATTGAGACCCCAGCGGCATTCGCTTGGAATTAACACACCTTCTGTGGTGACTACATGCAACAAGATTTAGCAGGGTCATACGGGCACACACAAGACCTGCTCGGGCGTAGAGATGCATCTGCACGGACAAGGATAGCCGATCGCCACACGAGTAGCACACAAGGTTTTGCACCATTGTCATAAGCAGAAGGATCTCCAACCACTTGCATCGCCTTCGAGGACCCCGACGATTCACTCTCTGGCGAAAACGAATTCTGGCTGGCACTTTGGATGTTTTGACACATGCGCCAACGGAGGTGGTGGCATAATGCACCACCGACCGCCACCATGTGAAAGACCCCCACCGAAGACGGCTTCTGGCGAAATTTGCGATGTTTGCACCCCAAGTCCATGACGGCATAAGGCTGGGAACACACAGAGAAATCAGGACGGCAATCCCTGCCCAGCATCCCACACATCCATTACTCAAACCCATAAGAATGGACAGAAGGATCCTCAAGCAGGGTAAACGAACCGCAGCTGGAAGGTCACAACTCTGCATCGTTTCCTCCTTGCTTCTTGGGCCGTTTGAACTCTTGGCTGTCCTGAGCTTGAGACTTGAGCATCGCCTCAAAACTCTTCATCAGGGATTGGCTTTGCATCTGGAGTGCCGATTGCATGGATCGCTCAAGGCTGTCCTCAATGGCGGATTTCTGCTTGACAAACTCGCTTCGAACGTCCTTCACGAGCTCCTCATGCTTCTGATTGAGTTGCTGGGCCTGACCCTTTGACTCTTCCCTAATGGCTGTGAGCTCGCTGCGAAACTCGTTCATCTGGCTCTGGATTTCTTTGATTTGCACATCGCGTGACTGCAAGGCTGCCTCGGTAGGGCCCTGCACGGATCTCTGTTGCGGTGCGGTTGTGGCACGCGCCCAGGGGTCACTAACTTGGAGCGGATCAACGTTCTGTCCCTGTTGGTGTGGTTGCACCGAAGGACGTTTAGACCCACTGGCAAGCACTGATTGGATGGGCACCTGCGAATTGGGAACCTGCTGGATCAGCACTGGGTGACCGTTAAAAGCATGGGCCGAGGTTTGGGGGTCCTCGGACGCTCCGATCAGCCAATTCCGTCCTTGCTTCTTTAGAACCTTGGCTTTCCAACCAATCTCATCAAGAAAGGATTGAACCAACGCGTGCTGCACTCCCAGTGGGCATCCGATGATGAGGAACTTAGCTGTCACGTCGACCTGGGCCGGTACGGGCTTGCCCGGGAAGATGCCTTTCCAACTCGCCTCAAACGATCTGCCGTGCACTCTGATACCAACCGATTGGCCACGCTGCACAAGTCCCGAATGATCTTGGACTTTCGTGATTTCAAGCATCGGGTCAGCGTGCTTGGGTAGCCAAATCACTTTGAGGCTCGTGGCGAGACTCGGCAATGCGTCACCCTGCCTGTTCGGTTTCACAGTCACGAAAACCGGGAGCGATGTGAGCCCTGACTTGGCGAGCGTGGCTTGAGCACATTTCTCTCTGATGCGAGCAATCATGCTGAAGCCATCTGATGCCGAGGGTTTCGCAGGTTTGTTGCCACTATTCCACGATCTGGCCCAAACCTCGATAACTTGGTCTTCTATTGCGAGTGCCCCAAGGATGCTCTTTGCCGGACCTTTCTGAAGGGATTCCCATGCTGAGTCCGACCACTGCTGCTTGAAGGTCTGGAGCAAAACAACGACCGTATCTTCAAGGGCAAGCTGAACATTCTTCCTTTGAGCAACACCAATTTTCTGTTGGCCAAGATGGACAAGCCAACCCTTCAAGATCATGCCTGTGCCATCCTTGTCTGTCGCAGGTACAACGACTTCATCGCAACTGAACGGTGGCTTGATTGCGAGCGGTGCTAATGTGAAGACCGAAAGCTCGTCCTTAGCGGCAAGGTGGCCACTCTGGAGGATGCTATAGACTTCGGCATTCAGTTGCATGCTCACTCCACTGTGCATTCTGGTAAAAGTCGGGTGCACCTGGGCGACAGTACCATCTGCGTTCACGAAGGCCTCATGGAATTGCAGCTCTGAAACCTCAACATTGGCCTGTCTGCGTTTGGGCATGCTTTTTGGTGCTGGCCGACCACCCTCAAGACCGTCCTTCGAACTGCCTGTGGATTTGACCGGCTGATGATTCTCTTTTCCCTTTTCCTTGGCACCTCCACGAATCCTGCGGAAAAAGCTGAGAACGCTGTGCCTGTGGACCCCCTGACTCACCAGCGGTATGTCAGGCTCAATTGCACGAGCTCCATGCATGATGAAACAATCTGACGGGTCGCACTGCCGATCTTTTGTCTCAAGCAAGATTAGCACGTGCGAGTGCTGGGTACTGGCATCAACGTCAATGGGCACGTGTTGGCCACTTGGCAAGTGCACGAAAACCTGAAAGGCACGCTCTTCTGGCATCGGCTGGCTAATCTTGAGGTCCTCAATTCCGACACTAAGCCGTCCTTGGTGGTCACACAGGTTTGAGACTGGCTCTGAGGAAAGCACAGGCCTAGGCCATCGGATGGTCTTGGATGGGAAGATGCACGAAAGCATTGCCTCAAGCGCCGACCTGGTGGTCGTGTCACGGATTCCAACCTCTGCCACAAGTGAATCCTGAAGGAAAACCTGCACAGGAATGGTGTCACTACAGCCGACAGTGAATGGGACCGTGGGGGTAATCTCACTCTGATGGTGGAGTCCGGCACCAGTTCTGGGAGTAGTCCAAATGAACTCACTCGAACGCTGTGAGTGCCTGGCTCGTTTGGCTGTCTGGCATGCGGTCAATTCGCAAATGGGTTGATGTCGTTGCACTTGGAGTTCGCATTCCATGGTGCACGTAATGCGAGTCACGACCAGGCCGTTGTTGCCTCTTGTGAGCACATATTGCCCCTCTTCGAGTGGCAATGCCGGTGTCTGTATGCTTTGCAAAACCACGGAGGCCGATGCACCGATTTCGACAGGGATCCTGAGCGTGGAGCTTCCTGCCTTGATGAAAACAAATGCAACATGGGCCGGCACGTCGATTTCTGGCACCTCCACCGCCTGCTCATTGAAGACCCGGATGCCATCAACATCTTTGGTCCACCGAACCGATGGCTCTTTGGCTCTTTTTTCTTGAAACACCTGAATGATCTGGTGGAACGCAATGGGAAGGGCCCGGCTCTCGTACTTTGCAACTGTTTCCGAAGCCACGTATAGTGGGAGCAAGGCGTGAGCTTCCGTGATGGAGTTGCCAACGGATTTGCATGCCACCTCTGGCCACGAGTGGATCCAGATGTCGCCACTCCATCCCATTGCACACATGATTTCAGCTGCATTGAAAAAGGACCACGTGCACCTGTCCAGCTGCTTCACAGACCCCAAAATGCCCTTTGCTCGCAAAAACCGCTCCGGTAACATCTGGTGTCCATCAACTTTCCTAGAACTCAACCCAAGAAACAAGGAATCTCGCCTCTTCGGACCCAGGTGTGGATTGTCATAAATGTACATCAGTTCCTGGTCCAAGATGTATTGGTCCTGTGCAAATGCGGGCAGAGATTCAAACCATGCCTGATGCGAATGCAATGTTCCCGGCTGGGTTGATGGCCACTCAGCAACGCTCGTAGGTACTGCAAAACCCTTGCGGTATGCCACACCAAGGAAACGTCTGCGGTCAATCGGGGACACGTGCTTCATGTTTACACACCAGGACTTTCCAAGCACATACCCGTGGTTGTCCAGGTTGGATTGCAATTTCCTGCTGAAATCACTCTTCTCCCAAACCGGCGGCACGTTCTCCAAAAGCAGAATGGGTACCTTGGCGAGCTGGCAGTACTTGAGTGCTCCGTTGAAAATGGATGTTACGGTGTCATGCCATCCACTGCCTCCGCCCGAATTAGCAAAACTCTGGCACGGCCATGATAATGTGACACAGTTCGTATCCAACAGAGAAGCGAATGTCCAGATCTTCGGGGTTCTCACATCCGTGTGAACCACAACCGGCGCGGCTGCATGGGCAGGTCCGAGATCCTTGATGGGGATCATGGCAATTCTGTGCATCTTACTGTATGCCACACATGCGTCAAAACACGAGTCACAAGCGGCTGCCGCGCGGCACGGGATGCCCACTGACGTCAAAAGCTTTGAGGCTTGCGTCCAACCCGAAACACCTCCTGCGAACGGCACGAAAACGACAAGGCCCTGGTCGGCAATGACACTATGCAACAGAAAAACGGCCTCCGGGGGGCATAGAAGCACCGATCTGTTGTCCCTCTGAACGATCTGACTGCTTGCAACAGTGACTTCCCGGGCACAACGATGAGCTTGCATCAAGATGCGTGCATGCAATTCGCAATCTTGCTTCGATGCCCACCACGCGGGTCCTGTGAAAACCGTCTGACCACAGTGTGTCTCAAGCACAAAGAGGAATTCTTTGATGCATGTACCATGGACTGCTTTGACCGCAAAGCTGACACCATCAGAGGCTCCCGACTCCATTGGCACCGCACTCCCCACTGCCGGACCGGTGGCTTCGCTCGAGGCAGTGTGCTGGTGGCAACTCAGTTCGTTGGTACCAAACGTGGTGGTTTGAACCTGAAAAACCCCAGGGCACCCGCCGGTCGTGCAAACTTGCGGTTTGGAAGGGATATTGCTATTGAACGTGCAATGCTTGTTCTTCAACGGATGTTGGTGTTTACTGAACATGGCTCACGTCCGCATGCCCCAACCTACATCCCGCCATCGCCGTGCCTCAGCTGGAGGCCTGAGCCGAGATGGGCCCGGCCGCGCGTTCTCCCCGGGCATACGTGCGCGTATGGCCGGGGAGAATAGCTTTTCGCACGGCTTCCCGATTCCTATTCTCCCCGATCACACGTGCAAGTCACATCGGGGAGAATAGCTCGTTTTGCGGCATGTGCCCCCCAAACCCCGAAGTTTTTGTCAGGCTGTCGTGCGTGGCGATGGCGCTGGGGGAGTCTCCAAGCCGTGAAGGAAGGCTAGGAGTGCCGAGCAGGCGCAGTGCCGGGCAGGCGTACGCCGAACAGACTTTTTTTTCGCCCGCCCAGTCCACCGTTCCAGCCTCGCGATTTCCGTCTTCCTCCGAGAAAGCTCCTCGCCCGTGAGCTCGCGCCCGACACCGTAGTTGCGGCGCGTCCGACCGGTGGCCACTTCGGTTCGCAAATTCGTGAGTCTGCGCAAGAGAGGCAACATGTATTGTTTCGCCATGGCGAAATGAAGGTCGGCTTGCTCGCTTTCTGTCACAGCCTTTTAAAGTTTGAGCCTCAGAACGCATGGCTGAGAACGTCGTTTTTTTGTATGACGGGGCAGTGCCAGGTCAGGAAAGGGGCTCTGCAAAGAAGCGTGCTCTGCCAGGAAGGGAATGGGGGCGAGTCAGCTTCCGGGTTGGGTGTGTCTGCGGGGAATTGAGGCGAGTCAGCTTCCGGGGGGCGAAGGGGGATGGGGGCGAGTCAGCTTTGGAGTTGGGTGTTGTTGTTGTCTACTTTCTTTTTTTGGGGGCGGGGGTGAGTCAGCTTCCGGGGGGGCGAAGGGGAATGGGGGCGAGTCAGCTTTGGAGTTGGGTGTTGTTGTTGTCTACTTTCTTTTTTTGGGGGCGGGGGTGAGTCAGCTTCCGGGGGGCGAAGGGGAATGGGGGCGAGTCAGCTTTGGAGTTGGGTGTTGTTGTTGTCTACTTTCTTTTTTTTGGGGGCGGGGGCGAGTCAGCTTTGGAGTTGGG
>CAUJNA010003465.1:530513-588567 GCA_963377175.1 Effrenium voratum | reverse complement strand
TGGTATGATTTGTTGCTGAAGATGAGGAGCGAGGACAGACCCAGTAAGCTGGCTCTCAGAGACATCCTTTACAGGAAGATCAAAGGGAGCAAGAAGATGGAGTTCGGCCTCAATGCCTACCATAGACTACCGGACAAGCATCCTCAGAAGACGTATGAATTCTTATTGGCGTTGCTCGACTATCAGATCAAGGCAGATCGGGAAGACCTGATGCTCGACATGAAGGAGAAATCGGTCAAGTCGATGATGAAGTCAGGCGGGAAGGATGCGGCTCCAGCAACTGGTAAACAGGAGAACCAGGGTGGCAAGGGCAGAAAGGGGAAACCCGGTGGACCTGATGCCGCTCCTGTGCTCCCAAAGGCCAAAGCAAAGGGCCACGCTGGCAAGAACGGCAAGTCCGACGGTGCCAGCGACAGAGGCAAGAGTCCGGGCGGAAGCAAGGATAACCCCTGCTGGTACCACTTCAAATCGGCGAAGGGGTGCGTGAAAGGAAATGACTGCACTTTTTCCCACAGCAAGAAGACGGAGCACAAGTTGGAGAGTATGTCCAAGGGGAAAGGAAAGGGCAAATCCAAATCCAGATCATCGTCACCAAAGAGGGATGATGGAGCATGCTTCGCGTTTCAGAAGGGGAAGTGCGATAAGGGAAGCGCTTGCAAGTATAGGCATGAGCTCATCAAGAACAATTCAGCTCCAGCAACGTCAAATGACAAGGCGCAAGCCTAGTCGAAGGCTGCCGCCAAAGCCGCAGCGCCTGCCATTGCGAGGAGGGCCATCGCAATGCCCGCGATAGTCCTGAAGCAATCGGCTCCTGCAGGGAAGGTAAGCTTCAAGAAGGACGTTGATCAGGTCGAACCGGATGAAGCCGAGACGGTCTACCACGAGCATGATGACGACGCGATGAGCGAATCATCGAGATGGTCTGGCGAGTCCGAGATCCCCGAGAAAATGGTGTGGTTCAAGGAAGTGCTCGACGTCGACGAGAATGGAGAGATCACCTACCTCGAAGACGAGAGAAGGCAATGGGAACGAAAAGGAGAGTGGTACGGTTATGAGGACAATGAGAATGAGCCTTATCAGTACGTGTACGTCGACGAGAAGAAGTTCAAAAGCAGTGATCATCGTGAATTATCAGCCCATCAAGTCCAACGATCATTGATACGTGCGAAGATACTGAGAGAAGTGGTGGATGATATATATAAGAAGCACTACTTCCCGGTGACCAAGGAGAGCAGCATAATGTTCGAGTATGATCGGAACAAGGACGAGATCAAGGAATCGGCTGTCGACTGGAAGAAACAGCATGGTATGCCGAAGAACGCTTTCGCCATGTCAACGTGCATCAGCAAACGGGTGAAATGGTTGATGGACACCGGATGTGGTCATGATCTCATCGGACGAGCCAAGGCGAAGAGCCTGGGCGTCGACATCGTGAAAGATGACGACGAGATCGTGTTCCAGACCGCGAATGGTTCCACTTCCACATCCGATGTGGCCAAGATAGTCGTGGATGAATTGGACGAGACTGTCGAGCCGCACGTGTTGGATGAGACACCCACGGTATTGTCAGTGGGGAGGAGATGCATGAAGATGGGTTATGCATTCCACTGGATGCCTGGTAAACTACCTTTCATGGTTACGCCAAAGCAGGGATTCGTGCACTTGCAGGTCAAGGACGACATCCCGTACCTGGTGAGTGATGGTAAGCTTCGGAGTAACAGGCATCGCCCTACAATAGACGATCTCAAGGAGCACTTTTCGGAAGTATTGGCGATGGTAACGAACGACGAGGCAGATCAGGGAGGTGACGATGAGAATGACGTCACACCCGCCGCTGTCGGTGAGTCCGCAGAGGCCGAGGGCGAACACCACGACGGGGCATTCGACTTCGGGCCACCCGGAGGAGCCGGTCCGGTACGTCCGCCTCCCGTGGCTGAGGAAATACCTGTAGATGTTGGGTCAGTCCCGCATCGACATGGTGATGCCGAAGCTCACGAGGAAGAGGCTGATGAAGATGATCCAGATGCCGGAATCGAAGTAGACGTGTACGAAGGATCATCAATAAAGGGGAAAGTGGGAGTCCTCAAGAAGGACGCCAACTCCATAGCTCATTTGCTTACACACAGATACCGAAATCCCTTCTGCGAATCATGCGTCAAGGCAAAGATGAGACACTTCAGATCACGAACGGGAGCATTCAAAAGAGAAGTGAAGACGCTCGGTGACCTGGTGACGTTCGACTTTGTGACGGCATCAGGAGATCATGAAGTGGAAGGCAGGTATGCGCTCATCATCCGGGACATATATACCGGAATTATCATGGCTTATCCCACCGCGAGAAGAGACACTGATTCAGTCGTCAGGGCTATCAAGCACTTCTGCGGGAGGAGGAAAATCAAGCAGGTATATTCAGATGACGGCCCGGAACTGATCAATGCGTGCGTGGAGCTGAAGCTGAACCACGACCTATCGCTGCCTGGACGGCTGCAGAACAATTCCCTTGCTGAAAGAACAAATCAATTCATCATTGACCAGACTTCGGCTTGTCTAGTACATGCCGGTCTACCCACGTGTTATTGGGTGCAGGCCATCACCACTCTGTGCCATCTCATGAACAACGAAGAGGTGAACGGATCGAGTGCATGGATGAGGCTGCATGGCGAGGAGTTCAAGGGCGAGAAGATACCTTTTGGTGCGCTAGTGGACTTCAAGCCGAGCGAAGCACGAGGGGGAAAGAGGGATAAGTTCGAGCCGAGAGGGGAAACTGGTATATTTGCTGGATATGTGTTGAGCACCGGTATGCATTGGGCAAACAAGTATCGTGCTTGGGCACTTACTGCATTTGCGGGTGCAGAGCTGAACATCAAGAAGGCAAAGGTTCCGCCTCGGCTGAGAATGCCACATCAGACGGAGAGGATGATTCTGAAATCTCCTCTGACATTTCCAATACAACAGAAGTACAAGGTTGCCAACGAGACTTTGGAAGGAATAGAGATGTCTATCGATGCAATCGGTCTGGATGCACGTGACCGCCTGATCGAGGATGAGGACTACGAGCCTGAATTGTTGCAGAGTGACGAGAAGCGACTGCTTGACGATGAGGTTGATCAGATCGCTGGTCTACTGCTCGACGATGGCCCGGAAGTAATCGCCGGAGATCGGGGGGATCATGCAGGAGAAGAAGATGCTAGACCGAGCTCCTCGAAAGGGAAAGGAGATGGACACCCTAAGGGCGATGAAAAGGTTGCGAAGTCCGACCTTCCACACGTGTCAGTTGGGCTACCTGGGGATGGTATCACGTACGTCAACGACGATGGCAAGGAGGTTAAGATCGACAAGGCCGGGAGACCGTATCCTGTCGGGAAGGACGGATTCAGGCTAATGAAGACATCGAGACCTCCAGAGTTCACTCCTGAAGAATGGAAGATGATGAGAAAATATTACACCAAGGAAGAGAAGGCCGAAGTGAAGGGCGGTGGCAAAAGGAAAGAGGAAGATCCCAAGAGTAAAGAGTCTGATATTTCCGCGCCGGCAGAGGCACGGACATTACAGATGCCCGGTGGTAAGAGAATTCGAGCGATGCTTCGGAACCGCTGTGGTGGAGTAGAATGGCAGTACAATTGGGGATTGCGGAAGAACATATCAAAGATCAAGAACCCAATGGATGGGAAGCACTTGGCTGAGCTTGAATGGGTCAGGATTGTTGTTGATCCTGTCGACGGGGTGGTTGTTCTCATGGATTCCAAACAGTCCCAAGACGTCATGAGACGAAACGTTCAGCTTGAGAAAGAATTTGAGTGTCTGGTGGTAATTTATGCCTGGGAGTTCAAGTCTGAGGAGCGATCAAAGTCGACTCCAAACTGGACGAAGGCGGTTGCATCAGTCATGGAGAGTCATAAAGACGAAGCTGAGACAGCATCGGGGACGGATCCATCGGTCGACGAATAGACGGACCTCACCTGGTATGAATGGGAGGAGTCTGCTGAGATAGTTTCTGGAAAAGTGCCACTCGCAATGCCTGCGATAGGCGAGGACGGTGAAGCCAAAAGTACCCATCGATGCCGTGCGTGACTTCTGAGCGAATACAGCACAGAGAGAAGGCTGTGAAAGTTGTACGATTCTTCGACGCTTTAGTATCCAGGCCGGTAGGCCGGAAAGAGATGTTGACCAAACCTGATGCATTGGCATCAATGAAGAAAGAGTGGTCGGGATTAATCGACCAGGGGGTCTTCGATCTTGGCGCGGTGCGTGAATATGACGCTGTGGTTACATAGCCAAAAGGAAGGGGGTGCTGTCACGACACGGTTTGCGCATTATATTTTATGTTTGAAAGCACTATGTTGTTTGCTGGTGATCCTAAAGAGTGGTTCACAGAGCCCGGTGTTGTTGGGGGAAATCAACCGAAGAAATCAAAGTTTTGAGTAAGGTGATGCGCCTACAAGATTTGGGGAAACCCCTGCTTCATCGAAGCCTCGCGCTATGGATTCTTCTGTTGTCATGATGCATGGATGCAGATGGCTGACGCTGTTCATATGTATACAAGGCTACCTGAGAGGCACGCCAGAGTTGATTGAATTGCTACCGGAGCGTCAAAGCAAGTGAATGCAAGAATAAGCTACAAGAAGACTGTGCCGGACATGCGGGGAAAGGCGCTGTACGGACACCCAGATGCGGGAACATTTTGGGAGCAGCACTGCGATGAGTCGGTGCGTGCCGCTGGTTTTGAGCCCATCGGCGAAGAATGGCCTTCAGTGTACATTCACGAAAAGCTCCAGCTTGTTCTGGTTGTGTATGTCGACGACTTCAAAATGGCAGGGCCGCAGAAGAACCTTGCCCAAGGGTGGAGCATGTTGCGTACACGTTTAAAGATTGAGCCCGAGACTGGACTTGACATGTACCTTGGTTGCAATCAAAGCAAGGGAAACGTCACTCTCGGGAACGGACACCGAGTAACAACGGTGACCTATGACATGGAACAGTTCCTACGTTCCTGTGTCGACCGCCATCTTGAAGTGGCGGGCGACGTGAAGTTGAATAAGGTTGTCACCCCTGAGTTGCATGAAGAAACAAAGAATCACGTCTCACGGAAGCCTGCCAGAGAGGGGCCGTCAGTCGTGTGCAATTGGTGTAACAATCTTGTACCGACGGTTCTGCCGCAGTGCCGGACCAACGGGGAGGGACTCCTGAGTTGGCCATGAAGGAGCCCGTGCGTGGACACCTTGCTCCGCATGCCGCTAGCGTACTGATTTGCTGTACGGTGCGCGGATTGCTCGCTTCGATTTGTTGCGGCAAGTGAATCGCCTAGCACGGAACGTGCATAGGTGGACTGACTCCGATGATCGGGGTTTGCATCACTTGATGTGCTATGTGCATCATACCAAACATTGGCGCATGGTCGGTTGGGTTGGAGACCCTATGGACGATGTGCACTTGGCCTTGCATGCGGACGCTGACTTTGCGGGATGCATTGACTCGCTGCGTTCCACCTCCGGTGGACACTTGAATATACAAGGGCCTAATACCCGGTTTCCGTTGTCTGGCAGCTCTAAAAGATAGGGTTGTGTGAGTCACTCCACTCCCGAGGCCGAGATTGTTGCGGCCGATGTTGCCATGAGATCGATGGGTATGCCCGCTCTCAAGCTGGTAGAGCGGATTCTCAAGAAGTCACCGAACTTTGTGTTCTATGACGATAACAAGGCTATGATCGGTGTCGTGCGATCGGGGAGAAACCCCGCGATGCGCCACCTTGAGAGAAGCCATGGTGTTAGCATTTCGTGGATGCATGAGATGTTCACACGAGATTACATGTACTTGGCGTATGAGGTCACCGACAGGATGGCGGCCGATATTTACACCAAGGCGTTCAATGATGGGCGCAAATGGAAACATGCATGTTTGCAGATTGGTCTACTTGACCCGAGCTTGTTGTCTGACCCGGATACCCTCAAGGCGCTCACACCCACGTGTGATCCCATAAAGGGGACCATGCAGACCGCTTCGGGGACAGTTGACGGTGTTCCAACATTTCCGTACACACACATACCGATCATGCCCCCGGACCTATGGTGGTCTGGATTAACATCCAAAGAGGGATTGCATGAGCATGAAGGACATGATCCGGTTGTTGTCGCCAAGGGACCCAGATTGATGCGTGTGAAACCTCCACTCGCGGTTATGACACCGTTTGGGAGCAAGTGGCTTCGTTCCACTTGGTTTCTGAAGAATGGGTCATGGCTCAAAGTTGAGGATAGAGTTGACCCGGGGCTACAATGTGTGCGAATTGATGGTTGGGTTGAACGCGCGGTTTGGCAGTTTCATCCCGTACCGGTCGCTGCACCGGCGCGGGAACGGTCTCCACGACCACGACCAATTCACGTCGGGTCCGGGGATGTTGACATGCAGTCCGTGCTGGCTGCATTTGTTGAAGAACTGTCGAACGAGCGCATAGAGTTGAAGTGTGTTAACGACCTTGCTTTGGAAACGTTGCTCCGATTGAAACTGCTCATGCGTTGTCTGCATATCAATCACGAGCAGCTTGTCCCTGGTCGTTGTTTTGTTCCGTATCGTATTGCGGTGAAGCACAAGCCACAGTTAGCGCCGGGTATTGAACTCGCGATGGTCAAACATGACGGTGGTGTGCTTCGCGCTCCTGTTCATGTCTCGCTTCCTGGTATGAGAACTCGCACAGTCGTCACTCTTTACAGTGTTGACTTGGCTCGGCCCATCGTGGTGATGGCATGTTCCGAACCACGTAACTGGTTCACTGCTCTTGCCCGCCATGACGGGCCGCAGGTTGTCACCATAACTCTGGTTGATGACTTACTGAGCGAGTACGGGGGGAGAATCGCCAGACATGTGTTTACCAAACCTTCCGATTTGTTGTTCTTCGCCGGGCCTTGCACGGGGGGATCATCATGGGCACGCCTCAACAAGACTCGCGGCATTGACACCGCAGAGAAAATCGAGGCCAAACAAAGAGAATTTTGGGGATTATTTGAACGGTTCGTTGAAATTAAACGGCATGCCATGACAAAACGAGCTGCGATTTTGTTTGAGTTGCCTGGAAGTTGTGATTATTGGAAAGATGAGAGACTGCATGAGGTCGTGCATGATGGGACTAGTCACGAGTTTGATGGGTGTCGCTATGGCTTGAAACAAAGATATGCAAAGAAACCCATGCTAATCAAGAAACCATGGAGAGTTGTATCATGGAACTTTGAACTTGGTGGCTCGTTGTCTAAGAAATGCAATGGAAACCATGAGCATGGACCTTGTGCTGGTCGTGAAACCAAAGAAACCCAGGTGTACACGTCTATAATTGTGGGTGTGATCCTTCGCCGTTTTCGTGCTCGAGCAAGGTGCCTCAAACCGGCACCGTTGAAACTCGCTCTTGCTTGCATTACGCGAAGGAGATCGCGGAAGCACCAAGCTACTGCGAGCGAAATCTGCACCACCCCAACTGCACAACCGAGGTGCTGGGTCAGTCCCGAACCTCCGGTGCATACGGGGAGCTGGGTCAGTCCCGAACCCCAAGCTTCAAGGAGGAGCTGGACGAGTTCGTCACCTCAATCTGAAGCTGGGATCGCATTGGGACAATTCCGTGGCTTCATTTGCAGCTGCTTATTTTGGGTTTTCCTGGTTCTGGAGAACATCATCAAGATGACTGCCAATCCGAATGTCGTCAATACGAATGAGTTCTTCTGCGTGCCTGTTGGGAAATCTAGGCAAGCAGCAATCTTCTTGGGAAATTTGGTGAGGAACGCCATCGAGGAAGGCAAGAGGATACCCAAGAGGATGGAGGTGAGCAGCGACCTGGGTATGTGCGTGAAGTGGATCGAGGACATCGGCGTCCCCGCTATTTATGCATACTCAGCGTACTATTCTGCCAAGGGCCGCGGGATGATGAAAGGTGAAGGGCAGTCTATGAGGGTTGCCTTATAGTTCATCAGCAAAGTTTTCGGACAGCTTTCTGCCGACGAATGTATGCTTGGATGGAGGGAATTCTGCAGCAAGGGAAAGAAGATCGTGTCGGCGCTGAACCAACTTTGCGGTGAGGCAACGATGCTAGCGAAGAACCCCGAGTTGCTCAATGAACCGCATCGTATGGAAGTATGATACGTTAGAGCATCAACGCGAATATCTGATCCCGTATCAGGCGTGGCTGAGGACAAACGATGAACGTCGTTCGCGCTGCATTCCACTGCACCCTGGTTGGGGAGGTAATAAACAAATCCATCGTATGATTTGAGTCATCCAGGCATCGCCATCACAGGTCAGAGTTCCAGACGACTGCAGAGTTTGAGAGGCACGATCGGATCAAATCATGCTGCAGAAGATCGAAATTAGTGAAAACACGCTGGAACGGATCGCTCCCAAGATCGATCTACTGCCGGTTCCAAAGGATTTATCACTGGCAGCCAACTGGGACCTTGGGTTGGTCTATCAGAATGAGCTGCAGGCATCGATGAAGAACCTCGCATATGCACTGAGTATAATTTGAAATGGAAGCAGAATGCACCTGTCAGGCTTAATATCTGGTCAAACTCCTATATTACCCTGATGCGGCATCGGCGGTCAATCCGCTCATGGCGATCGCTCATCATGAGACATTGTAGCCATTGCGCCAGGAGAAGTGACTTAAAGATCGTCAGACATGTTTATTCTGTCCGCGATGCGCGGGCTGGAACGATCCTACTGGAGCATCGAGTACGCCAGGATTCTGCTGTGCATCGATATGATCTATGAGTCAGCCGTTTGCGATGAATACCACCCATCAAAGTTTATAATCGACGCGTTGATGCGAAGCCGCTGAGAACCAAGATCGGCGCAAGTGGGTAAGCTTGATGAAGGAGATCGAGAAGAAGGCCGAGAAGGACGTCATGATCGAATTCTTCCAGAATAAATACTGCACGATTCATGAAATCGAGAGGGAACTGGAGAAGTACCCCGAGGATTTCGTGGTTGGGGAAGAGCCGACATGGTGGGTGATGGGTTCATCGAAGACGGAGCCGCCACGGAAGACGGAGCGACAGCAGAAGTCGGCATCAAGCTCCGGACAAAGGAGTCAAACCGCTGGTGGGTCAGTCCCCCAGCCGGGAGCTCCAAGTGGGGGGTCGCAAGCCAGCGATGCTGTCAAGATCGACAACGAGATCATCGATTCCATTTTCCGAATGAACTCTGGCGGTGACGACGACAGATGGGTAATTATCAATCCAACTGCTGGACACGATACCTACACTTCATTCGAAGGGGGTACCACTTTGGGCGGCGCGACTGTCAATGTGAAATTCAACATAGACAACAATACGGGGTACCCAATCATACAAACTGTATTTGGGCCGTGTCTCGCAGAAGGCAAGAAGGCAACGTATTGGGAGTGTATGCTGAGATGCCTGACCTCTTCGCTATTGCACTTCGAGGAGAAGACCAGCGCGGAGAAGATTATCCTTTCCTATGTTGGAAAGGGGAACGCGGCATGGCTACAGCTATATGCTTTCTTGTGTGCCCAAACAGGATGCTTGTTCACTGGACGCCTTCCGGGCGCCAAAGCCATCAACGCGTTGATCCAGGCGGAGATGAACCCGGACAACGCACCTGGACAGTTGAACCGGATTATCAAGAGGCAGAAGAGGAGCCCCATTGGCGAGGCGACGATTCGCGACATGATGATCCACACGAAGAGCTTCTTGGTCCTGGATTGGCCCCTGAGGGCCGTCAACTCGAAAGGGAGCACGAAGACCTTCCAGATGATGGTCAACGAACAGGGATGGACAAACATCGAGGAGAGATCATACTATGGGTCGAGTGAGCAAGTCTCCTCACCCAACGACACGCTGAATATCATCTCCCGATTGCAGAAGCTGGATAAGCTCATCGCTGAACGGCGGAGGCGAGACATGGATGACTCACCAATGTCGGTGCACATCTGGATGTCGCTATATGATTGGGTGTGCATGAGAGGATGCGGATGGCAGGTGACCGCCAACCCCATCATCGACACCCTACAGAAGGCGATATCTGACCTCGTCAACACATGCAAGGGCCTGGTCGTGGTGTGCGTGAATCGCGATGTTGCTTTCCATGGTGGAAGAGGGGACTTGGGGACGATCGCCAACAAGGTTAGCGAGATCTGCAAGGCGGCAGGCGCGCTGGTGATCGAGAACGATCGCCTGTGGCGCGTGGTCCATGCGCTCACAGGAAGGAACTACAAGATCCCTGGGAGCTCGAACTTGCAACACTTCCTCCTGAAGCGACTGCTGATTGAGAAATCCATCGATGCGGTCGCACCAAGCAACGCGTTTGTGTGTGAGCTGGAGGGGACGTGCATAAACGAGCCTGACCTTCGATTCAACATCCCGAAGAACATGGAGGAATCGAAGGTGAAATTCGAGTACAAGCCGACCTTCACTGCACAGTCGAAGAAGGAAACAAGAGCAGCAAGGTGAAGGACACGGCGAGCAGGATGCTTTTGGGAAAGCCGATATCGGTGATCAACGTCTTCGATGGTATACGGTCACGGAACTCAGCAAGTTTATCTGCGAACTTTGCGCTAAAGAGATGCAGATGAGCAAGTCGAAGGTGCTCGGACCGAATTCGAAGTACAATCCCTCTTCTTGCGTGAACTGTTGCGCGAACTGGAACGCGGACACGAACGGTATTGCAATATCTATCGAGGGGAAGAAAATGTACACGCGCCTCTTCGCGGAATGCGTGGTGGCAATCCCCGACCTTCAAAACCTCATGGTGGACGTCAACAATATCCAGGCCATGATCACGATCATACGGGAGCTCGAGTATTCAAGGCTGAAGAAGGAGCTTTCTCACGTGGGATTCGTGAGCATGACTGTGGATCAAGCAGCGCAGTTCTACAACAACGGTCACGGGAAGCAATTGTGCGCATCCCGGGATGTGATCGTGTGCAAGAATTCCGAGGGAGTCGAGGAGAGGATGTCCATCTTCTTGATAGGCAAGGATCTCGGCAATGTGGCATATTCGTCATGGATCAAGAGCGTGCTCGACCAAGGAACGATGTATGAACTCCTGGGACAAACCACGAACGAGGAATCCTTGGGAGACATCGTCGAGATGGTGTTGGGATTCTTTGAGGTGATGTCGTACTTCCAGCACGAACTGCCACTGTGGAAGGATGCATGGAAGATCAAGAGGGAGTTCGAGCAGTCAACAGTGCGACACCTCGCTGGGAACGTGACCCACACGACGGGCCAGAACAGAAAGCGGAACAGACCGTCCGCACAGCTCGGCGTGCCCACGAAGGAGGTGCTTGACATCATGAACAAGGTCAAGCCCAGACATCCATGATCCCTGATCACCGAGCCCTCTGCACAAGGTTCCAAGAGAAAGGCCACGGAGGGCGAAGATGAGGGTCTTGGTCAAGCACCAGACCCGAGTCGAAGTTCTCAGCCCAATGCTGAGAAGGAAGACAAGAAGCAGCGAGTGATCGACGGGCGGAGAGCGGCACTAGGATTCCTGGAGTCAATGGAGAAATGCATGGGAGATATGGGAATCTGCAAGAAGTGCGCGAACCTGGCCCACGACGGCGACTGCAAGGACATTGAGGAGGCTGCTGGTAATGAGAAGGCGATGAAGGTGCTCCGTGAGCTACTCAGCAGTGACCCTATTTCATCTGATGAAGACATGGGGGATACGGAGGAACCGTCCTCATCAACGTCCAAGGAAAGAAAGAAAGGAGGACAAGCAGGGAAAGAAACAATTGAGATGTACAGCTACACCATTAATTTGGTGGAGATGGCTGACACGGCTGAGGGAGGAGAGCTACAATGTGGTGGTGTCGACCTCACCTACAACCCGTGCGGGGACAACAGGACATTCAAGAAGACGCTTGAGATGGGATGCGACACCATCCCGTGCTACATCCCGAAGTATGGCGATGTGAGTGATGTGCACTTGCCATGGGCGTATGCGTCCATCGTTGACCCCAAATACTTTCCCAAAGGTGCAATCCTTGAGCAAGTGGACGTGATGCAAATTGGCAAGAGTGTCAACTTCTGCATTGCTCCTTTCGACGGTGCTCCACTATGCAGGATTGGTGATGATCGCTCGGTATTTACTACAAGGGACCAAGCAAACCAGCTATCTCACGACCTATGCAGAGTCCTTCGACACAAAATCGGCAATTGCCGAGGAAGTGCTTTCAGGTGCGACGAAGGTGGTGGGTCGACATTGATGCAGTCATTGACGACCGAAACAACGACATATTCCCACCTAACACCTCGAGAGCGAAACGATACATGGGTATCATGGAGGTGATCAAGTGGCAGGAATCTGGACACAGGAAATCGAGATTTCAGGTTCTGGCAGCAAGGTTTCCGAGCATCATGAACCCGAACGACACGAGGGCAGCCAGGGAGGAAATGACCAAGGCTGGCGTGGATCGGGACGACATCGATAGGATGTTCAACAGATGCGATGGATGGTACAGACCTTGGTGCATCCGAGTCACAACCGGTCACAGTGATTTTGGATTCATGAGCTCATCCGCACTGGCAAATAGGTATTCCGCAAGAATGGGTGATACTCTCGGAGGAGCATTCCATGTGACGTATGTGGAAAACCTGCCAAGCATCGTACGCTGTGGGCTAGTCCCCGGCGGAATCGATGGCGGTAACAGGCTAGCACTGCACTTCGGGGCATTTGCTCCATGGGATGAGATGAACGTGGCGACGAAGACAACGCTACGGAACGTGAGGAGAGGGGATCCGATTGCGATCATCTACATTCCCAGTGCAACCCTCGCGCGGTATGGGGCTGGAGTCGCGGCTAATGGGACTTTCATGGTCTTTGACGTGATCGTTCTATGAGGTCAAGTCCATTTGGATTGGCAAAAGCAACGGGGGGAAGCGCCTGGAGTACGCTGACATCAAGAGGGCGTACTCGAAATGTGTGGAGAACGAAATCTGCCCTGGCTTTGTCAACTCCTCCCAAGAGTCGGCTGCGATGTTCCTCCAGAACGTCGCAAAGATCAGCGAGAGGATGCCGGAGACTGAGACAGGTGCCGATAATCTGCACTACATCGTTGACATGGTTAATCGTGCTTGCGAACTCTATCGAAACAACAAGATGGAAGAGTTCAATGCACAGGTCAACGAGGTCCGGGACGAAATCAGCAAAGTCGTCATCCTGAATGATGAGACATGGGAAGGACTGAGGTGCCGGATATGTCCATCATGTGCGACCGCGATCCCCACCTGCTTCTGCTTATGCCTGGAGTGCGAGGCACAACTGATCTCCATCGGAAGATACTACATTCACATCAAATCCGATGACGAGGAGGACAACCAAAACCCCAACGTCTCTGGAGATGCCAGGCGTGCACAGGAAGAAGCTAACCACGATGCGGCAGCACAGGAGGATGAAGACGAAGCGGAGGAAGTTCCGGGAGAAGATGACGACATGGACACGCAAGGATATACATCCGGCTATGCGTCAGAAGAAGAAGACAGCGGTTGGCATTACCGCGACACCGATCTGGCGTCACGGGACATTATAAGTTCCCAACGGATGGCGATCTGCCTTGACGAGCCGCGTGAGGCTCAGTACATGGCAGGATTTATCGCACTCCAGCTGTCCAAGATGTGGGGGATGTTTGAAGGTGGTGAGGAGAGAACGATGAATGCCGGACTCGAAGGGAGGCCGGGCTGCCCTTATCACAATGACTTCAAGAGGTACCCCAACATCACCGATCAGGATCAGGAAGGTATACTCTTACCATCAACAGCGAAGAAAATTTCTCAGTCGGAGAATGTTCGGTCAAGATCCTTCCGATCGGTTGAGGAGCGTGAAGATTATATTCGTATGATGGTGTGCAAATGCGAGGGACTTTACACATTCTACAAGCTGTGGATTGCAGCGAGAATCCTCGATGTCACCAAGGAAGAAATGAAGCTCCTGGTCAAGGACCGAGTGCACCCGGTGGGTGATATTATTTTCAGATGTTTTGCACTAGCTTTCAACTGTAAGTATATATCATTCGTGAGGGATGGCCTGAACCTTGGCAAGAATGGTTACACGGTCAACGTGAGCGCCATCATCTCGGCCATCGACCCGAACAAATGCGACACACCCCTGCTGGATTGGTGCCTTCGGAAAGGGCACTGGTTGCCAGAGGACTACAACAAGAAGTGTGTCCGGGCACGAGAAGCCCAGAAGAACTTGGACGAGGAGTTCCGTCGACGTACCCATAGGCTGTCCATTGGGGACAGGTATGCTTCGTGAAGATGCTGATTGCGGTACGATGTGGGTCAGTCCCCATCTGTTACTTGCGTCACATCGACACTGTTTCGGTGGAACGACTTATGTCATGATTTATATTCATGTGTCCAAGATGATTGGTGTGTACATGGTTACATATTCCGATGACTATGACGCTCTGGATATTCATGGATGGAACTATTACCTTATAGATGATATCTTTTCATTATTTATGCATTGTCCATGGTATCTGGAATGGCTATGATTTGCATTGATTACTCATCGATGTTTCTTTGCCGGAGATATGCAGACCGATCACAAGCGGGCGCGCATGGTGGACATTTGTGGCCAACCCATTTATGGATGACAGCTGCGCGATGCGCAAATGCGGCAGCTGGATTGTTCGTTGGTGGTCAAATGACGTGACGATTGTGTATTATATACACCTGCATATGGATGTGTGCTTCGATTGGAGGATGAATGTTTCACTTTTCGTACAATCGAACCCGGCATGTTTCACAGCGAATGAACGGTGTAGTGATAGCAAGTAAAAGAATGCACGACACGATTTCGTAGTTGAAGCCGTGGCCAGTGGAACGTTTTGTGGTGTTTGGACCGCATGATGAACAATGCGACCCAAATGGGGGATGTTAAAACCCTCTAGGCCCCGTGCCGAAATTGGGTAGCTGTTCTGAGGTCCTTGTTGGTGTTGCTTCCCAAGTTCCATTGATCGCCATTTGGCTCAAGACACAATTGAGGTTCAAGATCTGATGTGTGACTGCATACATACGTGATCGGCATTAAGAGCAAAACAACTGCTTGCGCCGCATTTGTCAGGACACTGTTGTAACTATCATTCCTTCTCCCTTACAACGTTTACACGGGTTCGGCTATAACGGCATCGTCCGTATACACCTTTCTACGTGGTTGGTATTACAGCTTGAGGGTTCGGTGCATAGCGTCCCACGGGACGTCACCTTGCCGTCTCTTGACATTTTTGTTGTCCAGGTGAACGCATGTGTGTTGCACATTTGTGTTGCACATGTTTCTCCACATGTGCACACACGTGTATTCCATGTGTACACATATGTGTGTTACAAGTCAACACAGAAGTTTGTTCTGGTTAAACATGCTTGTGTGATCCAGGTCTGCACCAGTGTCGCACGTGAACACAAATGCCTGTTCCAAGTGAGCGCATATATGGGTTCCAGGTGAACACATATGTGTGTGGCAGGTGAACAGAAATGTGCTTTCCAGACATACACACATATGTGTTCCAGGTGTACGCATGTGTGTGTGTGTGCGTGTTCCGGGCGCGCATATATATATATATGTGTGTGTGTGTGTGTGTTCGCGTGTGCACATATGTGTGTTCCACATGTACACATATGTGCGTTCACGTGCGCACATATGCGTGTTGCACGTGTACACATATCGTGTACACACATGTGTGTTCTTATCAGACACGTGTATGTGTTCCAGGAGAACACATGTTTGTTATCAGATGAACACGTGCGTGTGTGTCTGCTCCGCGTGCACTTTTTGTATGTGTGTTCACGTGCACACATTGTGTGTTCACGCGTGCGCACATGTGCGTTCCAACTGGACACGTGTTTGTGTTCCAGGAGGACACATGTTTGTTATCAGATGAACACGTGTGTGTGTGTGTGTCTGCTCCGCATGCGCATGTGTGTGTGTTCATTTGCACACATATGTGTGTTCCACGTGCACACATTTGTGTGTTCACGTGTCCACACATGTGTGTTCCAATTGGACACGTGTTTGTGTTTCAGGTGAATACATGTTTGTTTTCAGATGAACGCACGTGTGTGTGTGTGTGTGTTCCGGGTGCGCATATATATGTGTGTGTGTTCACGTGTACACATATGTGTGTTCACGTGTACACACGTCTGTGTTCCAATTAGACACACGGTTGTGTTCCAGGAGAACACGTGTTTGTTATCAGATGAACACTCGTGTGTGTCTGTGTTTTCCGCGCGCGCATAAATGTGTGTGTTCACATGTGCAGTACACATGTGTGTGTTCCACGTGTGCTGTGTTCACGTGTACACATATGTGTGTTCACGTGTACACACGTCTGTGTTCCAATTAGACACACGGTTGTGTTCCAGGAGAACACGTGTTTGTTATCAGATGAACACTCGTGTGTGTCTGTGTTTTCCGCGCGCGCATAAATGTGTGTGTTCACATGTGCAGTACACATGTGTGTGTTGCACGTGTGCACATGTGTGTGTTCACGTGTGCGCATTTGCGTCTCCCACGTGTACACATATGTGTGTTCACGTGTACACACATGTGTGTTCCAATGGACACGTGTTTGTGTTCCAGGTGAACACATGTTTGTTTTCAGATGAACACTCGTGTGTGTGTGTTCCGGGTGCGCGTATATATGTGTGTGTTCACGTGTACACATATGTGTGTTCACGTGTACACACGTCTGTGTTCCAATTAGACACACGGTTGTGTTCCAGGAGAACACATGTTTGTTATCAGATGAACACGTGCGTGTGTGTCTGCTCCGCGTGCACTTTTTTGTATGTGTGTTCACGGCACACATTGTGTGTTCGCGCGTGCACACATGTGCGTTCCAACTGGACACGTGTTTGTGTTCCAGGAGGACACATGTTTGTTATCAGATGAACGCGTGTGTGTGTGTGTCTGCTCCGCGTGCGCATGTATGTGTGTTCATTTGCACACATATGTGTGTTCCACATGTACACATTTGTGAGTTCATGTGTCCACACATGTTTGTTCCAATTGGACACGTGTTTGTGTTTCAGGTGAATACATGTTTGTTTTCAGATGAACGCACGTGTGTGTGTGTGTTCCGGGTGCGCATATATATATATATATATTTAAATATGTGTGTGTTCACGTGTACACATATGTGTGTTCACGTGTACACACGGTTGTGTTCCAATTAGACACACGGTTGTGTTCCAGGAGACCACGTGTTTGTTATCAGATGAACACTCGTGTGTGTCTGTGTTTTCCGCGCGCGCATAAATGTGTGTGTTCACATGTGCAGTACACATGTGTGTGTTCCACGTGTGCACATGTGTGTGTGTTCACGTGTGCGCATTTGCGTCTCCCACGTGTACACATATGTGTGTTCACGTGTACACACATGCGTGTTCCAATTGGACACGTGTTTGTGTTCCAGGAGAACACATGGTTGTTATCAGATGAGCACACGGGTGTGTGTTCCGGGTGCACATATATGTGAGTGTTCACGTGTGCACATATGCGTGTTCACGTGTGCACATATGTGTGTTCCACGTGTACGCACATGTGTGTTCCAATTGGACACGTGTTTGTGTTCCAGGTGAACAGATGTGTGTTTCACGTGAACACATTAGTATGTGCTAGATGAACTTTTTTTGGCATCTGACGACATATTTGCTCTCCAGGTGTGCACATGTATGCGCTCCAGAAAACGCATGATTGTTTTCGAGGTGCGCGCATGTGTGTGCGATTTAGGTGAGCATTTATGTTTGCTCACGTGTGCGCATATGTGTGTTCCACATGTACACACATGTGTGCTTTAATCGCACACGCGGTGTTCCAGGTGGACACATGTTTGTGTTCCAGTGGTATACATATGTGTGTCCCACGCGTACACACATGTGTGCTTTAATTGCGCGTCTTTGTGTTCCAGGTGAACGCATGTGTGTTCCACGTGTACACACATGTGTGTCTGAATTGGACACGCGTTTCATTGTGTTCCAAGTGAACACACATGTGTGTTCCACGTGAACGCATTAGCGTGTCGTAAGTGAACACATATGTGCGTTCCACGTTTGCACATGTGTGTGTGCTTTCCAAGAAGCACATGTTTGTTTTCCAGCTCAACACATTTATGCGTGTGCCGCAGGTGAATGTATACTGTTTCAGTCGTATACGTATGTGTGTTCCACGTGTACACACATGTGTGTCTGAATTGGACATGTGTGTTTGAACTGCCCATGTGACTGCGTGCTTGCGCGGCCACACTTGCGTTCACGCGCGCGCGCTCGCCCGCCATCGCGCGCGCTTGCCCAACCTCAGTTCTGGCGCGGTGCTGAAGCGCGAAGCATGCCAGCAACACACGTGCAGCAACGCAACGCGCGCCAGGTTCACGACTGCATCATTTTGATTCATCCGTGTTGAAGCGCAGAAAGCCACAAGCTGTTGGCATGTTTGTGCCCGCCCGTCAGCCCTCAACTGTTTGGGGTCTCTGCTGGTGTAATTTTCGGGACCTGCAACTTGGCGGACCAGGGTGTTGCTCCCCGCCCCCCCCCCAAAAAAAAATAAAAATAAAAAAGCCCTTTCACATGCTATTCAGCAAGCAGACTATTCTCCAGGTTCTCTTTGAAGCTTTGGGGAAAGGTCAAACCAGGAGATAGCCCTCACATTCGATGTTGGCAGCGGGAGCAAGCGGTCCTTGAAGCGGCTTGGGAAAGGAACAAACACAAACTCAATGATATACAGCAAAGCGTCTGAAACTAAAACTCAAATCCAAATGACGCACCTCCGTGGGATTCGCAAAGCCAAAGTCCAATTTGCTGGCAAGCTTGCTGGCCGCTGCAATGGAACTGGCGAAGCGAACAGATTCTTTGAAACTTGGCAAATAGCCCTTCCCTCGCTCGCCGCCCCAATTTTAAAAGACCGCTTAACACAACCTATGAACATGGAGACCAGGCGCAACATGCTGACAAGTGTAAGTATGGGGCCCACTTCTCTCCCTTCAGTGGGATACGGTGGATGGACAATATCCTGCACCACCTGAGATTCCCTGGATTATGATTCCCCTATAAATACCAACAAGCAGTGGTTGTCATGGCTTCTTGGGTGGTGCAGGATTTCGTCCATCCACAGTATGAATGCACCTGCCAGCAACTGCTTCCCGCTCTCGTTCACCTAAAGGTCCCAACTTGGGCCTCTTCGGCCTTAGGGCCCGCTGCGCGGGCCGATTCGCTCGCTCAGAAGTCCAGCTCGGGCTGCTCGCCTTCGTGTTTTCTCTTCTCCCCGTGCTCCTGGCTTGCGAAGCCCCGCGGATGTTTTTGGGAGTGCAGGAAATGCTGATGGCAACCCTGCGTCGCTTTGGAGCGGGCTACTAGTCCCCTGTATGTACATGACACTAGCAGCCATTGCGCCCTGACTGCAGAGCTGGGGCACAGTGCGCACAAGGCGGAGCCTGATGGCAACCCTGAAGTATTCAAGGGACAGTGGGCGCCCTTCTCATCCTTGCATTCTGCAGTTGCAAGGGACGTGGTGGTTGCGATGTTTATGAGAACCGGATGTCATGTGCCTCTTTCTCCTCCGGCTTCTCGTCCTTGCGAGACTCCTGCGTCCGTTCTCGAATCTGAAACCTGTGGGGGTGGTGTCGGTTTAGATCACCAAACATTTCGAGGAAGAAATGTTTTGCTGGGTGTGTCAGAAAAGTAATTACATACCCTCGTAAAAAAATTGTAGATGTCCTTTGGGTGTCCATTTAAACCAACCTGACACAGGGTATCCTCAAGAAAGGCGTGCTAAACAGGACCCAGCGCATGGCAAACAAAACCGCTCGGGAAAGTGCAGGCCTCGTCCTTGCCATCACCTGGAGGCAAAACGAAAACGAACACAGCTGCGCCCTATCGAACTAAAAATTAACAAACCCCACTCATCCCCAACCACATGGTAAACTATATACAGCTAAGTAGGGGAACCCCCGTGTTCTACTTGCAATATGGCCGGGGCATGCACCGTACCTCCTACGTTTTGGAAGGGAAGTGCTAGACCGGAACATCGGATGTGGGCATGCATACCATGTAAACATATGGCCACGGGGCATAACCTATATGGCTCCATCTTGGGGTGGCTGAACATCCATTTGCCACCTATTTTGATGTTCACCAGGGGTACAGGATTTTGACCCACTGCCATATGGTAAATTTGAGAGCACCATCTGCCAATGTTGGTTTGCTAATGTGTCAGCTTGGCTGCCAGAAGAAGATGACGAGGAAGAGGAGGAAGACGAGGAGGACTTCCTAGGGATCAAGTGGATTGATGCTCGCGCCCCACTCGAAATCTGAATGCTCAGCTGTCAGGACGCGTCGCGTGCATAAAAATTCAGAGAAATACCTGTCCCAGCGCTGCTCGCCGATTCAAAAACAGGTTTCAATGGCTTGGCTTGGCAAGTGCAACCTGAGGTTCTTCTTCTTCTTTTTCTTATCCTCAGTGGGCAATGAGCACACGGCAAGCTGCAAGCTTGAATGCGCCAGCCTTCTTCTTGTCCTTTTTCTTTTTCTTTTTGTCTTTCTTTTTCTTTTCCTTTTTCTTATCCTTCTTCTTGTGCTTCTTGCCCGTCTTTTCCTCCTGCAATAATGAATGAAGGCAGGCTGCACGAGCCAATCCTTCCCCTTCCTGACAAATGTAGGAGTCTTTCTCAGAAACAAATGTTGCTTCCGACTGGCTGCTTCCTGCTTTCGGGGGCTCACCATCATTTCAGACGCCGAACTCGAAGCCCTGCCCTCAAATTGACAAGCTCAAGCTTCCTCACCGGCCAAAACCTATCGGAAAGCTTGTAGCAAACTGAGCAAAACACTTCCGCTGCTCTCTAGGGGTGTACGTCCGCATTCTATCTACATGACGTCGAAAAGGGGCATGTGCTGCACTCCAGTGGTTTGAAGGGAGTTCAGGGGTATCAACAGGGGCCCGAGTGCCCTCTCGTCAGTGACCCTGCTAGAAGATGGGAGTCAGTTTTTGGGTTGGATCATATTTGTCTGGACAGACAGCAAAGAGGGAAAAAGGTGCCACAGCAGGGGTGCACTTGTGGGTCGGGCGAAGCCCTTGCCTTCTTGAACTCCTTGTTCTGCCTCTCCGCCGCTGCCACTGCCGACTTCTCCAGGCGACTGTTCCTACCCGAGCTTGGACTTCCTGGTGCTCCAAAGGCTCGTGCCAAAGGGGCTAAAGTGACAAGGGCCCTTGTTGGGGGGGGGAGGGTTCTGGCTCTTTTGTCCTGAGATTTCGATGAAACTACGCGAGACTCCCAGTGCGTGGACTTCGCCGAAACCTTCGTGCACCTTGAAGGGCTACCCGGAGGTGGCTTGTCCAGAGGAAACTCACCCGCCATAGGCCCCCCCATGATATCTGCTCACGGGCAAGCCACGTTCCAATTGGCTGCACCGTGTACGGAATGCTGGGCGCTCGGCACAAACTTCTCGAGCATTTGCTCCATGGTCTTGCCCTGGGCATGTGAGCGCAAGCTCTCCGTCAAGTTGGAGGGAGGAGAATCTCCAGGATTGTTGAAATAGAAAACATAGCTATGTTGGCCCATGTTTGATTGAGTGCCCTTGCAGGAATGTTGACAGGGGACATATAGGGGAACCTGCGTTGTCCCAGGAATTCCCAAACTTCGCCATCATCTCTATAACCCAACCCTTTACCTAGGTGACATACCGCAAAAACACTGTTTGTTGTTGTCAAGTTGAACAGGGCAAGGAAAGCAGTAAAAATAACCAATTTTGGTATGTGTCAAAATCGTGGCACCCGCCCGCCCCCTCCCCCCCCCAATCACAAGGAAAGTGTTTCTTCTGATGTCCCTTTGAACCTAGAGAGGATACCTCAAAGGCGTTGACTTCAACCACGGTTTTCCTCTTGCTTTTCGACCTTCCCCAAGCAAAGCAACCTCAAAACAAAACACACACACACACGCACACACGCACACACGCACACACGCGTACACGCACACACGCACACACGCACACACACACGCACACACGCACACACGCACACACGCACACGCGCACACGCGCGCACGTCCCACGCGCGCACGCGCACACACGCACACACACAACCACACAGACACACAGACACAGAGACACAGAGACACAGAGACACAGAGACACAGAGACACAGAGACACAGAGACACAGAGACACAGAGACACAGAGACACAGAGACACAGAGACACAGAGACACAGAGACACAGAGACACACACACGCACACACGCACGCACGCACGCACGCACGCACGCACGCACGCACGCACACACACACGCACACACACACACACACACGAAAAAGCCATTGTGGCAAAGGGGTCCGATCTTTGCCCACCCGCGCAGGTGCAGAGCCAACACACACACACACACGTACACACACACAAACACATGCGCGCGCGCACACACACACACACGAGAAAGCCATTGTGGCAGAGGTGTCCGATCTTTGCACACCCGCGCAGGTGCAGAGCCCACGCACACACACATGCGCACACACACACACGAGAGAAAGCCATTCTTTGCCCACCCGCGCAGGTGCAGAGCCCACACGCACGCAACACACATGTTCGGATTCCTCTGGATTCCTCCAAGCCAAGACCATGCCGACCATTCGCCCGCAAAACCCAAGGAGAGCCGCCGACTGCTCGACCGCAAAACCGACCCAAAACCGGGCCCCGCCGGATCCGCGGGCATGGGCACGCGCGCGCCGCCTGCGCCCATGGCCTGGCTTCGTGTAGGGTTGGGTCCATGGCCCCGGGGACGTTCTTGCCAAGGACCTGGAAATAACACGGAGGTGATCGCCGCATGGAACTAACACAAAGGCGATCACTTGCTGAATCCCATCTGACCAAAGGGAAAACAAAAGGTGAAAAGGTGATTCCAATCGAAGGGCACGTGCAAAAGGGGACTGAATGAGGGAAGCGCTTGAAGTGCCCCTTGATGAGTTGGGCTACGCTCCCCGGGCATGGCAAAACATTGCGTTACACTGTACGCTCCGCTTTTTTTTCTTGTGTTGATCGGTTCTCACACGCTCACATGGAACCTCTGACTTGGGGTCCTGAGATAGTGCGGTCAGATTGTGTTGAATACCCGTTCATTCCCTTCATGGCTTCTTGGTGGTAACTATAAATGCTCTGAACACATTTGTTAAATGTGTTGGAGCTAATGTCTCCCTGCGACTCATGAAACTCAGTAAGTCAACACTGACCCTATCGTCTTGCTGACTGCCAATTCTACTTTATGGCACCTGCAAGGCTTGGCACCTTCAGGCAGTCCTTTCCCATATCTGCTGATCCGAGCATGCCTTTAAGAAGCCATCCTTGCCCGCAGACCGTCCGTCACCTCACAAAGAAGCTGCAAAACAACCCGTCACAAGCATGTGAGCAGAATCTTCCTCACGTTGCATAGGAATTTCACACCCTGCAGCTTGAACATCCAGTGCCATGGAAGTGGATAGGCGCCCAGTTCTAGAGTGGTCCAAAGTCTTTCCATTTTCTCTGCAACGCTGGAGCTGCAAACAAATAGACGCTTGACCCCCAAGACCTAGGGTTCTCCGAGCAACTCAGGCTTGCCCGGGCGGGGGGGGGGGTGGGGGGGGGGGGGAATAGCAAACATGCGCGCACAAACACACATGCTGTGCACACAGGTGAAGATGCTCGTCGGGTCCTGGCCTCAAGCACGCGTACACATACGCACACAAGCACGGTCTTGCAAGCACGCTCAAACAAATAAGCTCGAATCGGCATCAGCGCATGGTGTCCGTCACGCTGGCATCATGTTTACTGCAGCATGGCTCTTGATCATGCGCCTTTGCTAGCGCTTGCCCTTTCATACCTTATTCTTTTGCGCCTAGCGCGCCAGCCATCGCCGATATCGAACTCCGCGGAGTGGTTCTGTGCTTTCTGGGGAGCAGATTTGTTTCTTCTCGACTCTCATCAGGACATCTTCAGTTGCACTCAGCGTGCAGATCGAGTGCTGAGCTTCGTGCTGCCCTGTCCGATCGATCACCTTTGCCTTGGAACCTGCTGCCCTCGGCACTTCCAGTTTTGGCCTCGGCTTGGAGCCGGTACGTGAGCCATCATTCTCTAAGCTCATCGCTATCTGCCGCTTGCTTTGTGCTGGCCACCAGGCTGCTCGGGCTGCGCGAGCACTGCTTGCAGCCTGACGTGAATCTAGGTGTCGATCATCTTGAGACACATCGATCGCATTCACCTTTTCGCCAAGATTCGCAGGGATCGGCTACGCCTTCGCAGGGATCGGCTACGCCTCCGCCTTCGCAGCTGTGCCTACATGATTCCCCAATGTCGAAACGGAGGAAGATCAGTTTCTGGCCATTGACTATTGCAAGCTGATGCTTTATGCTTTTAATACTGACGCTTATTTTTAAGCCTTGAAACAAGATTATTACTAGTAACAAATTGTTTGGGATTTCTAAGGCTACTGGGAAGAACAAGGCGCTGCTGCTGCCATCTTTGCAGCTTCTGGGGGCACTTGCGTGGATCTCACGGAATCTCCTTGCGCAGTGTCATCCTCGCCCAGCGAGCCGATCGAGGAGGCTTCCGTCGGCGACCTGCTGGATGAGGTGTCTGACTTTGGAGAACCTTCTGGGTCTCCACGCGTTTCCCGTCTTCGTGGCCCTGCAAGCAGACGCGCGCCAACATCGATGCCTCTAGCTTTGCCCAGCAGCAGAAACTTGCCATCGGGGGCATTGCAGCGCTGGCCTGCGGATGCTGTTGAGACCGTTCTGGCTGAAGATGAGGAGCGCAGCCGCGTTCTGCAGGAGTCTGTGCCAGCCCACCATCATGGGCAACGCCGCTTCAAGTACGGTGGCTGCCCGCATCATGCATCACTGTCTTTGCAACCAGCCTTGACCCGCAGTGGCAAGAACAAGGGCCAGACTTACCTGAGATGCTCTTCATGGTTTCGCCGGGATCCGGCCCGTGCATCAAAGCGATGCTGGTACGCAATCCCGTTTCCCATGGGCTTGTTTTCGCAGCTGCCTGAGACTATACGGTGGGAGTACACGTCTGTGGAAATGACATTGGCTCGGAACGCGGTGCAGCGCGGATGAGAACGCACGGTCATCAGACGGTGCGATGTGTTCACAATGCACAGTAGAAAAAAGCCAATAGTCTCGAGACATCTGCACATTCATGCTTTGCGCTCTTGCGGTTGGCTTGCTTGCATGCGTGACCGATTCTTTGGCAAGATTGACTTCATGTCTGCAGTTTTGGCTTTGTTGCCGGCATGCCCAAACTGGCTGCGCGGGCTAAACTAGATAAGAAGGTGCCATGTGAACGCTCGCGGAAAGCTGCGGCTTCCGCCAACCAAGAGTTCCAAGAGCTGCAGCTTTTGTACTCTTCTGCCTCAAGTCAAAGTTCTGATTCGGACTTGCGGAACTTGAAGCAGGACAGCTTTCCGGTTGTTAGCAACTGGTCTCAAGAGAAGTGTGTTCGCACATTGATTGAGTTCGAGGTCTTGAGCAGTCGCACACCTACCTGCTGGAGCTGTTTGGAGCCCATGAGCCGGGACTCACGGACCCGGGACTCTGCCTTTCACTGCGCCACGCCAGGCTGCTACCATCACCCTCGTGTCACATGCCCTAGAGAAGCTTGGACTCCCCTGCACTCCCAGGCTCGGCAAGGCATGGCTGTGGATTACATCAACTTTCTACGTACATGTTTTTGCGTTGGCTGCAAAATGCCGCCGGACAGTCTGCCACACTTTGTGGATGGCCCCGGCCGTAATCGTGTCACGGCCTCGGCGCGGGACATTCGCATGGCTCTGGCAACTGCAGAATACGTGGACTCCCAGGAGATGGTGTTTGACAGTGGCATCCTTGAGTTCGATACTGCTTCCACGCAGGTGCAGCGTAAGACAACACCGCAAGAGGTTGCTGCCGCACAGCGACACCGCAGCACTTTTGAGAGCCGCGTGGCCTCCAGACTTGGTCAACGCGGGCGGACAATGTTAAAGCGACCTGCGGGCGCAAGCACTGCAGGTGTGCGCCGCACCATACACAAAGGACGTCACCTGCTCTTCAAAATCCGTCCTACGGAATCGGGGGCCGCTGCTAGTTCCAAGACCTACGCTGTGGTGCCGCAGGCGCAGAGTCCTTCCTGGAGACGGCGGAGGCAGTCAAGAGCAAACTCCGTCAAGGCAAACACGTGGCCGCTTGCGACGGCTCACGCGCGCTCCACAAAGCCGCGCAGTCTGCGAGCGTGCCAACCTTGCCCGGAGTGAGTCACCTGCGATTCATTTTTACACCGTTGTCTCTGGTGCCAAAAAAAGGGGCTGAACGCAGACTCGCTCAGTTTGCTGCGGGCCATGACAAAGAAGGGAGTGGCGCAGGAGAAGCGTCACGGCTTTTATTTGTGCGGCGGCGACAATGTTGCTGAAGCCATTGCCAGTGTCAGCAAAGGACAACTCAGAAGGCAGAATCTGTTGGGCAGAGGCACGATTCACGGTCATGATCATACAAATGTTTTGGCAGCGCATTATTTGAACAAAGGTGCTGGCTTGGCCCGCGTCCTAAGGGCGCTCGCCATCCACAGGCGCAAGGCAGCCGAAGGGCTGCTATCGCCTTCCGAAGCATTTTCCAAACCGCTATGGCTGCGCTGAAAAGGGCATTTTCGGGCTGACTATCACGGATTCCCGTGGGAACTCAACCTTGCAATCCCCTGCTTTTACCAATGCAAATCAAATACTCTTCAAAGTCACTGGCGTTTCCTATAGTTTTGAGGCGTGTGCAGCCGCTGTTTCGGCTGGTGTGAGTGAAAAGTCGCTGGCAGGGACAATACTTTTGTGAGTTTTCTTCAAAGGATGCATGCTTGCAAACTTGGAATGTTCATGTGGGCGCGCGCAGATTTTCAGAAAATCCGCGCGCGGCAAGATAGCGAAACCAAGAGCCCATTCATGCCAACCACAGTAGAGTTTCGAGTGGAAGAGGTTCCGAAGCAATCTGGCTTCGGAGAACCTCAGGTCTTGAGCGACACTTGATGATACATCCTGTCAGCTTGCGTGTCTGTTTGGCACCGGGCGGGGGGAAGCGGGGGGATATCTAGCTGCTTGCGCTTTGCCTATGATGCACAGCGCAAGCTACGCAAGCCATCACATGCTCCTCAGTTGCGGTTGGAAAAACGCCTCAGGCCTGACACGCAACTTTGAGTCTGGGGTGGGCATTGCCCGAAACAAAGCCAAGCCAGGCTCCTCATGTACGTCATGCTTTGCTGCAATTCTAGAAACCACCAACAGCAATTCCTACAGGACATTGGCTACTGAAAATCAACCAAAAGCAAGGATTTCCCTGATGTCCCGTTGAATGTGCTGGAAACCCTTTGTTTGCCTAAATTCCCTCAAAGGAGCTTCATGACCCTACGGGTTTCTAAACGTTCCCTTTGAACATCCTCTGCCAAAAGAAAACTGAATTTACCTGCCTTTTTTGCCAAAAGGATGATGTAGAAAACCAAAAGGCCTAAGATCCAAAGGCTTGCAAACACGGACTAGGGCTAACACCCGGGCCTGACAACAACTCCAAAGCAGGCCTCACCACTCCGTCCCTTGGCGAAAGCATTCGTCGGATAGCTTCGCCTCTCCCAGTGCGGCCGCCTTTCTTGCCGTGGCCTGCGGAATCGGAAACATGGAATCCGACCAGCTGGAGATGTGGTATCAAGTGTAAACTAAACTGGTCCTGATAAGTATACAAATCCGGAATCTTGGTTCAGGTGAGTTTCGGCCCGTGAGAAAGTAGAGGGTCCATTCAGAAAAACAGCCAAACATTCGTGCTGATCTTGAAGTCATAACAAGGGTTCAAGCGCTTTTTGGCCAGAGGCATTCCCATGGTCGTTGCGGTCCCGGAAACCTGTCTGATTGTCAAGGCTCTGGACCCAAACGCCGGGTTTTCCCTGGCTTCCTTCAAGAACACCAAAGCCACGGTCCATGATAGAGGTGGAAGTCGGCGGCACATCGCGAAAATTATATTCCTGTGTCGTGCGAAGCGAGTCCTTTCAGTCTGGCCATCTTGGTTTGAGAAATCCGCAACCTGACCCACGTGCCTGCGCATTGCCCTGCAGTGACTTATTCAGCGATGCTGAGCCGCCCGACCTCAGGCATCTGGCATCTGGATCTCACTTGCTACGTGCCTCGTCGCGCTAATGAAGCCAGCTGAGCGAGGCGTTCAACCACGCGCTGGAGATTCAACTCTTTTCAAGCTGAAGGCAAAGATCTAGCCAAAATCACGGCGTCACTGCAGCTTCCAAACCCAGAAAAGGGAAGCCTCTAGTCTAGTAAAGAACTTTCATCATATGAGCCCGGTCCCACCTTGCTTGACGTTGGGTTCGGGGAGCAAATATTTAAATGTTAGCAGTTACGTGGCTGGATTTCAACCACTAAACCACAATAAGCAAAAATGTGAAATGTTTCCCAACAACAACCATGCCACTCTGACAGGCCCGGTTATGGCAGGCCCGGTTCAGTCTGAGCGGCGCAAGGCCCATGGTCTCAAAGCGGCTCCTGTAGTCGGCCTTACACAGGCCGCGCCCGAAACGGCCTTCCAAGCAACACGGGTTGTTCGGAAAATGTGAAAGGCAGGGCGATCCAAAATCCCAACCTGTTATTGAGTCATCTGGAGTGCTTGAAGCAGCAACAACGACACCACTATTTAAGGATTAAGCAAATTAAGGATTGATTGATTGGGAACGCACGTCCCAAGAAGGAAGGAACAATGTGGGAACTCTAGAGCAATCAAGGGCCAAGTGGGAAACAGCTGCATAGGCTGAGTCATTAACTCAAACCCTTGGCTGCGGTTTTCACTTCAAACATCACCGCAGCAAAAGGAGACTCATGCTAAATTGGCAACCATGCAAAAGGTGTAAAAAAAAAAAACACGAGACAGGGACCTTGTGAGTGTTCCAATCCGGAAAAGCCTTAGAGTTTGCACACCGCTGGGGAGGTCCCCCCAGCTCCCTCTCAATCTTGGAAGTGCACAAACCCGCTTGGAACAGACAATAGTCCTCTTGGGCCCGGTGTGATTCCATGTTTGTTTGTGGGAGGGATCGGGGTTACTGAGTTTCACCACTTCAAAACTGAACCTCTCAGCACCCCATACCCTCCTGTGGCAATACGGAGCAAGCTGCCATGCTGTTGGGCTTCGTCCCCTGCATGCGCTTTGGCCTCAGCTGCGCTGGCTCAAGGGTGCTAAATGTGGGGGGGGGTATGGAAACATCACAATTTCAACCTGCGTCCTGTTGGGGAAAAGACACCTCTGTCGCACCCGGTTGCAACTGTGGCCAAACAAGACGGCTTATGCGGGCTCGGAATCTATTGAACTGGGCCTTGGGGCCTTGGGGCCTTGGGGGCCTTGGGGCCATTAGGGCAAAACCTGAAAAATACGGCTTCAAGAACCATTTTCTTGCGCGCGTCTATTTGCTTTTCCGATCTACATGCGCATGTTGGCCCGAAAGGCTTGCGGTTGTTCTTCCGGGCGCGCCCAGGCCATCTCAAAGTGGGTTGACAACCAGGCGGCGGAGGATGAACCACGGCTGCCAGGGATGACCACATGATGCATCCAAGAGTCACCAGCCCCAAGAATTGTTAGCGCAACAGCCGCAACTGTGATATCCAACATGGCCAAGTGTCGAAATGATTCGTCGAACTGTATCCTTTGAGCAACCCTGCCGATGCACATCCTTTTTTGGCCCTCTGGGTGCAAAATGGCGGGAGTGGAAAACATTGAGTTCTTTAGCATTGAGCCAACCAAAACAAGGGGCAGGCCTTCGGCCTTCGGACCTGGGGCCCAGACATTCCTCCAGACTCGAAGCCCACCGTGTTCATCCTGGGCGCATTGGGATCTAAAGTAACGTACCAAAGCCCTTGACATCTTTGGATTGATACGGACAGATTCATCCAGGGCTCGCAGATGCTCGCAGCGAAGCTTTGCCTCTATGGAACACCCCGGCCCCTACTCAGCAACCGGGGTTTATAAATCCGGGTTCCATTGCAATGATTAATGGTTGTAGTTCCCTCGACACTCCGGAAGGAACTTGTTGTGTCCAGGAAGGGAAACCTACAAACCGATTGTGCACGCCTCATCTTGTAGCATTCAAAGGGACCGAGCATAGAGTGGATGTTGGAGACCCCCAGACTTCAAGCGTTCCCCCTGTGTGAGGCCACGATCTGGTCGGTAAACCCCTCGTGCCTCGCAGATTGCACGACTGCACCCCATGGCCATGTCGCTTGGGGGATTCATCACTTTTGAAGGGACCACCCGATTCATCTCGCTTCCTGAGTGGAATGGCCAACAGTGTAAACTGTTTATTCACAGCTAACATGATCGGTCTTCCCCAAAAGTCTAAGGTTCATGCAGGAACCTAGGGAGTGAGTAATAGGACGGGTGCAAATTTTCTCTGGGGCGGGGTGAAAATGACAGAGCGTTGACCCCGGACTAATGAACCTGCCAGACTAATTGCGGGGGGGGGGGGGGGGTTGGCACAACAGTCTCAAGTGGAGGATATCGGGACACCTTATATTAATCCGCCATGGGCTGTTCATCCTTTGTAAACCACATGCTCTCTGGGTAAACGATACTCCTGGCATCATCTGGGACAGTACATTTCTAGGTGCAATGCAATGTACCGCATCCCATGTTGATGCTTCTAAAAGGCGTGTCACCTATCAATGGATGTTTCCCTTTGGCCTTCCTACAGAATAACTAGGTCCTCCAGTAGAGAGGTTAGAATAAGGGTACCCTTTTTTCTGTAGTCTATTTTAGTAGGGGAACCCCCCCCCCAAAAAAAAAAAGAGGTAAAAGGGCACTGCTGGGGGACCTGAGATAACCCCAAAATGGGCACTCTCAAAAACATGCGCACCCATGAAGGGGCACCTGTGCGTGGCTTTTCCATGGCCTTCCGCTGCACCTTTCTGAGCCGCGCGCTTGGCTTCGATCTTGGCCGTGCGGTATTCCAAGATGTTCATCTTGGGCGCCATGGCTGTCAAGTCACACCCTTCGTCCTTGTGCACAGGGAAGAGCGGCGCGAGGCCGCCTTTGGCTTTGCGATGTTCGTCCTACGTAAGTGGCGAGCCACTTGGGTAACTTACGAACAGGTTTAACTCAGAATGCACTGTGTTATGCTGCTAAGGGCGTCCCTGACGAGCATGGGGATGCTCCCGGCGGACTGCCTGGTTTGTCGCTTGAAACCTGCCGTGTGCCATGTCAAAAGGTCTGGACTCGAGGGTTGGGCTCTGATTGCCCCTGTTGGCCAGGGCCATTTTAGGGGCCTCACACGTTGGCCGTCTTGAGTTCGAATTGGACGGCGGGGTTTTACCTAAGCCTAGCCGAATAATCGAACATGCTAAACCACAAAGGGCTTGATGCTGCGGCTCTTGCTCGCCGGTTGCTTGTTCCTCTGCCCCCCCCCCCTTTGAGCCAAACAGCGGCTTGACGTTGGGCCGGAAAAATGTGCAGCGAGTTTCCACACCCAAGCCAGCAAGGGGAGAACGGGTTGTACCGCTTTTAAGCTTGTAGACTTTGATAGGTTGGCGCCACAGAGAACATCCCAGTGTGGCTGTGCAATTTGTTGATGGGTTAACTTACCGGAGGATCAAAAATCGAAAGCCGGGGCTAAGAGCCAACAGGGTGTCCCGGAGCAGGTGTGCACGCAGAGTGATGTCCTGACACCTTACGGGTTCATGGCAGGTTTGTATGCACAGACATTGCTCGTCTGCCTGCACACTATTGAAACTCAAATGTGTATAGGATCCGCGAGTTCAGTGGTGTGAAAGTTGTAATGGCTCTGATCTGGCTTTGTGAGTCGGGCAGCAGCGGCTCATTTCCCGGGAAGCGCTGCAAAGGCGATGCCGTCAGAGAGAAGGGGGTATACCATCCGCCAACGCTCCGAGTGAGCCGTTCACAGCAGCGAGGGCGCCGCCAATCTCTGTGAGCGTTCTTGATTCGCAGGCTTCCGATTCTCCACGCCCATAGCTCCATCTTCTCCATGGCGTCACTGGCTCAGCCAGCCGCAATCCACCCACACCGAGGCGGATCGCATCTTCACGGAGGCCCCTGACGGCAAGCGCCAGAAGGTCACGAAGCGCCCACGGCAGCGTCCATGTCACGTCTTCTTCGTGGCCGACTTCCTGGGCGAGTGCCAAGCTTTAAGCTCTGCTGAGCTGATGTTTCGTCCAAGCCTAACATCCTGAAGCATGTTTTTGTTTTTAAATCCCTCCATGTCTCTTATGTGACACTGCAGCGATGTCAACTGGCGGGTAGCAAGACTAACTCCTCAAGGCCTTGATTGTCGGGGGTGCCCCGGTCTCTGAAAGGTACCGATTGTTTGGTGTTTTTAAAGGGGAACCAAGAGGAAACCCATCATGACGGGTTATTTTTTGGTTTAAAGGTGCACCCATGTAGCTGCACCTATCTGCAATGTTTAAGGATCCCAAAGTGAATCTTCATGGCCTCACTTCGTCGCCGTAAAACAGGCAGACCTGGGCTGGACCAAATCTAACTCACATCAGTTGGGAGAGGCAAGCGAGGGAGCCAGCGGTCATTCCTTTCCCTGATCCCCTATCCTGAGGCAGAGATTGACCGACGGGGAAAAGGGATAAGAGGAAGAGGAACACGGTTTTATTTCTAGAATATATCCAATATTCATATCTTGGCTTTTCGCATTTCCACTTATTACTATATGAGATGCAGCTGTTTAAGAGGGCTATCACCCCATTCTTATCTACCACTTTACAGCTCTTGAACTTCTTTAAACGGACCGGGTCCCTGTTAGGTGCCATATTAATTGGTGGGAGGGTATATACTGCTGGTATGCGAATTTGGCATGAACATCAACAGCACATTTAGCCAACCAACCAACCCTCCCCCCCAATCTCCCTCTCGCCCGCTTCCGCCCGCCCGCCGGATTACGCAGCAACCAAACACCCACCCAGCCAACCAACCAGCGAAACATAAAATGCCTAAGATATCAATGCTTTCCCTTTCTTCTCGCAACCTTTCCTTTCGTTCCTGTTTCTCCTTGTTTGCTCCTCCTTCTTTTCTGCGCAGCCAACCAAATAAATCAACACTGCTGGCTCTTTCACTTTCCCTTCTTTCTTCCTTCCTTTTTCACATCATTTCACATCCCAACTACCCCTCTCCAACCCGATGCCCCGGGTGTTTTCCACCGACTCCCCCCCCCCCCAAACTCCCCGCGGCCCGATGCAACGCGCTGCCGCGCGGATCCGCGCCTCGTCTGGTGGATCTTCCGCCAGGCCGCGGCTTGGAAGGAGTCCTGCAACCCCAAGGCCTGCGAGAGCCGCAGCGGGTCGTCCCAAGCCTCCGAGACACGTGGGTCACGTGGGGTGGGACGGGTGGGACCCAAGGGGTACGACACCACGGGAGGTGAAGCAAACGGAAAAAACTTTGAATAAAGAGCAAAACCAAAAAGTCTGCAACAAACAGGGTAAATCCAAAACCGGGGTATGAAACAAAGACCTCCTTGCTGTTTCGATAGGCAGGGAATGAGAAACGGAATGACCCCAAGAAAAGCCATCCCCCAAATCGGCTTCCCTTCAGGGAATCCCCAAAGCCGGTTCATTTTCCCACCCCGTACTCGGTCACCCCCTATCACACCAGCAAGCTTCCTGCGACTGGCCGGTCCGGGTCCAAAAAGTTTGAAGTCCACCCAGGGGTTGAGGACAAAGGTAAAAACACAACGGCAGAACCAAAAGACATGGTCAAACACGACGGGTAGAGCAAAGAAGGGTACACGTTGTTGAGAAAAGAGAACACACCATCTGCAAGGATGAGAGACAAACAAACCCGAGCCCTCCACCAAAACATCCCAGACTTCGATTACAGTCTTCCTTTAGCTTTTTTGTTGAAGCGTAAGACTCTGGCATAACTTGATAGGAACCCTCCCTCTTTTTTTTCTCAGCGGTCAACAAGATCCAGTCTCTTTGTTCGCCGCGAAGAGATCCCCAACTGAGTGAAACAACTTGGCCAAATGGATCCCGCCGACACACACCGTTTCGTTTGTTGTGCTTTGTTCTGGAGCCATTCAGTCAGCTCCCAGAAGCTATTTAGGGTCCAGCAATGTTAACCAGTCTTCTGGCTGAACATTACTTGCCTAAGGACCTGGAAATAATGGTCGGGCATTGCCAATGGTGAAAGAGGACATGGAGGCAAAACAGGAACACCAAACATCATGCGTTTGCTTCAGTCCCATGGCAGAATCATCATGTAGTCATAGGTCCCCTTCAAAGCCAACAAGGGACAATAACAAATATTCTGCCAAGCAAATGCAAGAAATGCAAAAGAGAACCATGTAGGCTAAGAGGCGATGTTGAACGGCACGCGCCGGGAAGAGTCCACCACCTTCAGCAGCAGCCTGTGCACCTGCTGAATCGGACACTTGGTGGGCGCAGGGGTTCCTAGACTTCCCTGGAACCATCGATTGAAAGGAAACTTCCCTACAATGGGCCTCAAAAGGTGATGTCCAAAACAGGCAAAAGGGGGAAGGGAGACCTGAGCAACCATCTTCTAATAGCAGGTTGTTTAGTGTGCGCCATGTCATTTCATTCACTTCAGTGCGTGCCATGTCTGGATCCTTGCTCGGACTTGAGATGCTATCTTGTTTGAGGAAGGGCGAGGGCGCTTTTGTGATGCATAGGGGTAAGCAAATATATGTATATGTCTATCTAGAGTAAGGACATGAACACGCATAGATCGATGTAATCTTGTAGTACGTACTAATGTGAATATATATATATATACATACATATGTACACATATAAACAGTGAACATGGACAATTCATAACCGTGTTTGGGGTTCGGTGATAGCAAGATATCTTGCAAGCTTAATCCCTCGCTTGCCCAAAAGTCAGAGGTCCCAAGCACAATTATTACAACCAGGAAGGCCATGATCCAACTAGTTACCAAAAGCTTTAGAAATTCCAACAAAGTAGCGACTCCGTTCTCTTTGGAAATGCCGGCTTAGCATGCGAGTCGCGAGGTTTGGACCAGAGCCATCTATGGAACTACTGAGCTACGATAAGGAATCGCATTCTCGTGCGTGGGCGTTTCAAGACACATTCAAGGCCCAGAAAAGAGCTCACTTCACAACCTGGCAAGAGTTCAAACCTGAATACGCAAAAATCAGATTCAGCGGATTTCTGAGGGAAAAGCAAACTGGGTTGTTCAAAATGGGGGAGGGATCCCTCCTTCTGATCCGCAGTGGGACACCACAACAAGGGAACCCACCGGCATGTGGCATAAAATTAAGGATTAACTTCAACCCACGCCGGAGAAAAGCAGCACAACACCAAAAATAAGAGCTCCTCCTTTGGCCGCCCCCACCCGAAGAAAAAGAAAAAAACACAACAAACTTTGGGCTGCGGGCTTCTTGCTCCCCCACCTGGCGCCAGGCTTCCTGATAGAAGGGCAGGCCCTCGCAGCAGGTGGGGTAGGCGAAGTCCTGGAAGTTCAAACGCCCTGGGATCACCACCTTCTGCGCACCTGGAAAAGGCGACACGAGTTGTGTTTGACAAATCGGAGACACCAAATCGGAGGAAAACACGAAACACTAGAACTTGGTTGATGTTGGGTTTGGGGAGCAAAAAATCTCAAATTTTAGCAGTTAAGTGGCTGGATTTCAACCACTAAACCACAATGAGCAAAACTGTTTCCAATGTTTCCCAACAACAACCATGAGAAAGCTACAAGGCTAAGGGGATGGCTGGGAGCAACCAAGTAAACCAACTTCATCAATAGGTGCCTGAGACAGACCCACGCTTAGCAAAAAGCACGTTGTGGGGCACCTGAAAGCTCAGTCTCCTCTTGAGACCTTGAAAAAGCTATGCTCTTCCGGTGAAAAGAAAACGCTCCGAGGCGTTTGCAACATCATGATTGTTGGAGAAGGGGGTCATTGGCCGGGAGCCTCTTGGCGAAATCAGGAAAATCACGTGGTTTTATCTCCAAGGGCTCTTAGGTCTTGCCTCCCGGCAACAAGAGCAGCAACTTAAGTGACACACATGAGAGCCGAAGCACATGGCACACTTTGTGAGGTCCCCTGGTTGAGGAGTCAAAACTACGGGTGTGGATAGTGGCCATGGCCCCACCGGTACAATGGAGAAAACATAATAACTAACATGTATCATCATAATAAATAACAAGCATAATTCTAAAAACATGCAAGTAATAGTAATAAAAGTAATAATGATAATATATCAAGGGATGCCATCCAAGAACCGCCTGCTGTTAGAAGATTCAGATCCTCCAGCCTGGCTCCTGGTAACAGTGAAGCTTTGCCAGGGCCACATGCTGCTACTTTAAGGAACCCTGGTAAAGTGGTCGTTGGAAAACGGAGGGTGTGCATCTTTCTGTTGAGGGCACCCAGGGTTTCTGGTTTTTGAAGGGAAACCAACAAAAAAGAAGAAAAACAACTAATAAGGAAGAAACATGCTGGTTTCGAAGGGAAACCGCGTAAAGAAAAGAAAAGAAACAGATTCACCCCTACTTTGTGGTTTCGCAGCGAAACCAACAAGGAACACCATTGCGAGGTCCGTAAGGCTGAAGACTCAAGTCCAGGGCGCTGTCCCCAGTCCAGCAGGACAGGTTACCCCCATACCCGAAGACTGGGTTGCAGCAGGACTCCCAGATTTGCAGCCAGGCAGACCAGTGCTCGCCTGGTCAAAAGGCAAGTTTCTATGTGGATTTGCCGGTTTTTTGAGCGGTGCTAGTGTTTCGAGGTGATTTGAACATGGATTTTTATATACAACTAAAGGGGACCCGCCCAGATTTGTGGATCTCCCAATTTTCGGCGGCTGATTCCCCCCAGGTAGACCAAAAACCAGGGCTTACCCTTTCGGACAAATCAACCACTACTCCAAAGCAGGGTGAGCAAAATTGTCTCATTAATTCTAGCACAGCTGGCCCAACGCAAAGGGAACATAAAGGAGGTGGACTAAGCAAGAGTAGCTTGATATGTTTGAGTCAGTTGGCCGAGTCAGTTGGCCAAGGGGCTTTGCACCTGGGGGGTCTTTTGGTTGCCGGAAGATGAAGCTAAAGACCACTCCCACGCAAGGCTCAAAGGCCGGGGCTTGACCTTTTTCCATGGGAAACCAGAAAAGCAACCATGGAAGAATGCCTGACTCACACTCCCAGTCATTGATCAGGAGCCCCGTTCCCCGGAAAGGCAGGAACCCCCACCAAAATAACAACAGCCCCCAATAACTGCCACGGTAGATCCCCCCTGCTGTTCACGCATCGTTTGGAGACAAACCACTCACATTCCCTGCGCTGCCCCCCGATTTTTCTGAAAAGAAGGATCTCGGAAGCCGGGTCTAAGCAACATCCTCAAATCACCTTTGTGTTTGCCAGGAACCCACACAAACAGCATTTGGTTGAATGCTTCTACATGTGGGCTGGTCTCCAAATCTGCGAACCCCTAAAAGCGGTTGGTGTCCATTTGGTTGGACACTGCTCTAAAAAATGTGAACCCCCAAGCTGGGGCTGCAGTCAGATCCCCTGCTAAAAGTTTAACTTTGGGTCAATGGAAACTACCACCAAACCAACTAAACAGCTTCAAAAGGCTAAGTTCACCCGGATGGCTTTGGAGCCACACCAAGTAAAGACGCTTGGAGTTGTCCGACAGAAAACCACCCCCACCCCCGGGTTTCACCCCCGCCTGGCGCCGCCAGGTGGGGCCAGCAGTTGTGCACCCGCTTGGAGAGCCAGCTCTGCAGGTTGCAGGTGTTGTGCCTGAGCGGCGATCCTTCCTCAAGATCCACAGCCCTTCGAAACTCGTTTTTGGAGGTGATGTCCTTGTCATTTCGTTCTTGTGTTGCGCTGTTGTGTTCTTGTTTTTTCTGTTCTGTTGTTTTCCTCTTCTTCTTTTTTTGGGGGGGAGCAACTTTGGGCAGGTGATGTCCTTTTCGCGTTGGGAAAACTGCAACTAAGTTGCCAAACATGGCTATCTTCCCGTGGCTTCCTTTGAACGTTAAGCAAATAAAAGCGTGAGCTATGCAGAGACCAGTGATCTGGAAGAGAACAAAGTTTCCCATAAGGGGCCAAATAGCCATTCTAACCCTAATGATAGCCCTGGGCTACAAGGACAGGGAAAAATAATAAGCATTTGCCAAAACGAGACCCAAAGATGACCCTGCAGTGCTCCTTCCCTCTGCTATGGGCCCGCCACTGCCTGGTGGAAAACCTATCCATGAATTGAGCCCAAGGATGGTGGGGAACCTGCGGATTCGGCAGATTCGAGGTGCACGAAGCGGAGGTTCGGGTACGCGTCATGGAGGCTCTGAAGGATCACCTTGCCGGACAAGTCAGACAACTGGGTCTTTTCTTTAGACTTTTTCTCACGAATGCCACTTTCAGTTGCGTGTCAAAAAAAAGGTCCAAAAGAACAACCTACTTCTGTGCGAGGGAAAGTGTGCGAGTATGGCACGGGAGTGTCCCCGTTCCACTCGCACACTCGCACAATCCACACTCGCACGCAGGGTACTCGGAGGGTACTTGGAGGGTACTCGCGCAGGACCTATCATAGTTGTATTTTGCAACCTCCTGGATTCAGCTCAGGCATGTGTAATCGCAAAACCAATCTCTTGGTGAGACGTTGAAGGTGATGGCTTCTGCCTTTTGGAACATATTGGAAGCGTCAGGAATAGGAATTCTGCCAATAGGAATTCCATGTTTGAAGCGCCAGGCGTTTTTTTTTCACGCCTTGAGAGGGAACAGTTCAGGCGGCACTTTCGAAAGCCGAAAGCCGAACATCCCTTTTCGGAAGGCGCAAAGAGACCATAGTACGCGGGGTGGGGTTTGGCCGTGGGGGCCAAGAAGGGGGGGGCTCTATCATGTAGTGAGTGGCCTTCCTCCTTTAAATTAAACTGTTCTTGTGGTGATTGGCCTGCAATTGCATCGTCAGCAAGGAACGTGCCTGACTTCTGGTCTTGGGCATGTGTGTGTGTGTGTGGGTATACTGTTGACATTGAGCCATACGTATCTATGCCGAAGGTTTCCACGGGGTGATTTGGAGATGCCGCAGGTTCTCTGACTGGCGCTTGGAAGCCAACAATTTGCTCCATTGCAACATCCATTCTCCGCCCGCTCCCTTCAAGACCGCTAGTGACATTGGGTCCATTCAAGTAACATCCTCAGCATGACCCTGTGAATCGTGGGCCGAAAAGAAGCCACTCGCAAAGTTATTCTAAGAACTCCTCAAATTGATGCACTCGCACAAACTTAGACCCCTTGCGAAAGCGAGCACTTTGGTGGTTGGAAGGAAAAAATGAAGGAATGCCAACAAGGATATGTTGCTTGAGCTACCTGCAGATGTTCATTTAGGCTTCATGACCATTTTGCGACAGTGTGGCTGGAGCAAAACGAAACGACTGTCGCGCCTTGAACTCATCGAGCTTCTCCTGGAGCACGTCCCCATGGACATTCCTTGGATGTTGGGAAAATCTGGCTGCAGACTTCACAATCAACCCTAAAACAGGGGTTCATACCAGATGTTCACAGCGATAACCTGCATCTTGCTGTAGTATTTCCGAAACCCGATGCAAGAAATGGACCCAAGCAAGGGATCCACATCATGGTGAGCTTGCTTTGCTTCCAAGTTAGCCTGCCATAAAATAGGCGAATGCATGAGAGGGGCCAGGGGGGCTCCCCGCTCGACGAATAGAAATCCATAAAAACCAATCGGCCATGGTGTTCAATCTGATTTTGCATTCTGCTTCCTTCCTGCGGATTGGCCCAAAGAAGTCGAACCCGTGCTTACCAGCCAAACGATGTGCCCAAATAGCGAGCTTGGAAACTTGACCTGCATTTTCGGGACGTCCAAATGGTAGGTCTGTGGGCGTTCCCCTGCAAGCCGTCCATCAGGGTACCGGCACCTCCAAAAAGGAAGACACAACGGCTTGTCTCGGTGTCCCTTCTCCATTTAGTTAAAACCCACCAAAATGGCCGGTGTCATATGATTCCATTTCATCAAACCCCACCTAAGCAGGGGATCCCCCTGAAAAAACCACCAGGTCTTCCAGTAGAGGTGTTAGAACAAGCGTACCTGTGTTTTCTCCTTCTGCAGTCTATTATACATTTTTGTGATATTTGATATCTAAAAGAACATTGATATATTGGTTATATGTTATTACAATCAAGGGTCTATTGAATAATTGATATTATTACATTAGCATGATGAAATCCTGCAGAGGTTTTGAAAGGGGGGTTGCTATCTGACCTCTTTTTTGTTTGGGTTGGGGGCCAGTTGGGGGGGGTGGATTTCTAGTTGAAATCCTGGAGATGTCCAAGGGGAGGTTCCTTCAGGGTTTGTTGAGGGTTTCCGTAGGGATCTGCGATTCCGTTTCTTGTGTGAGATGGCTTACCAGCCCCTCCCCAGCTTGACCCTGCACGTTTCCCCCATCAAGGGGTTGGCGAGGTTGGGTTGGTTTCCCACTAATTCTCTGCAAGGACCGCCACTTTGACCACCTGCTCTTCCATTTGGTTAAGACTATTTTTCTATGTTCACCTGTTGATTCTAAAAAGAACCTATCACTACTGGACATATTTTTATTTTTTTTCCAGGGGACATTTTGCAAAACTGGAGGTGCCGGACATGTTGCGAGCCTACTCCCCGGGCCCACCACGTGTGTCACTCACAGGGTGCCAAAGGGGTAGCGGCCAGCTTGCACAAGCACTCAGACTCGGGGTGTAGCAGGTGCCCAAAACTCAAACAACATCTACCCCAAACGCCACACCAAAGCCATGCTTCAATCCTTCAGCCCGCCCCTTTACCTAATGTGGATGGCCGAAATCCGTTTCGCACCACTTCGAAGCCGTGGTTGAAACCATCCGTTGGTATTTGTGCAGGGCTGACCTCATTCCATTCAGTTTTAGCCAGAGAACCCTCCCAACCAAAACTTGGTTGACGTTGGAAGGGGAGCAAAAACTTAAACTTAACCTTTAGAAGTTAAGTGGTTGGATTTCAACCACTCAACCACAATAAGCAAAAATTGGAAAAACCCTAACAACAGCCATGAAAAAAAAAACTGAGAAAGGGCACCGTGGGACCAAAACGCCACGCGGTCCGTCCCAAAACGACGCTTCGCTGGGAGGGGCTTGCAGCTCTGGCCCCCGTGGCCCAGGCCATCGGAGCAGAAGTGCACGCCCACCCGGACCTCGGTTGCAACGACCCGGCAAAAAGTTGTTGTTTGTGTTTTAGCAAAACAGTTTATTATTGTGATGTTATTATTTTTGTTTATTTATATATTTTTTTTATTTTTTTTGTGGGGTTTGGTGGAAAAAATGTTTTGGGGGTTTAGTGGAAAACCCAACTTGATTTCAACCAAAAAGTCAAAAAGTCTAAAGATCCCAATAGCAGTCAAGGGACCACGTCGAAGGCGTCCGCCACAACGTCGAAGTGGTCCATGCGGCTGAAGGGCGCCCGGCCCTGACGGATCAACCCACTGACTACACCCCGGGGTGGGCCATGGCAACTGCCGCTAAACACTAAAAATCTAACAAGGTAGGGAACCGGATGGCTGGGAGCCACCAAGAGAACTTTTGGTGCAGCACTCAAAGGTGCAACCCCAAAAAGTGCTTAAAGTTAACATGAACTCAGGAAGTGAGAATGACTAACCCCAGTTGCCCAAGTTCCAATCTGGGTTGTAACCTTCTAAATCGGCCAACCCAAGGAACCCCTCCGCTAAATGAGAGATGTCTGAATTACTTGGGTTTCATGAAGCAGATGCCACCACCCCCCAACAGGGCTCCTACATTTTCCCTCAAATCACTCGAGTAGGAAGGGAGACGGTCCTTGAACATGCTACAACTGTGTCCATGTCAAAAAAAAACAACAATATTTATAGATTTGTAGGGACTCCAACCCCAAACGTGCCTCCTGGTTTGATGCATCTTAGTCTCCCCTTCTGGGTTTTGTTTCAGGGCTGGGCCCCCCTTGGCAGTAAAGCCTCTTGCGAGTGGGAAGCTTCTTCCAAACTACGAACTCAACTTGCACCAAACCCCTTCCGGTCCCTTGAGTGGCACATGGGCCGAAGTGAAATCCCGCGCCGGGTACCGATTTTGCCCCAACTCGGCCTCCCGCCATGGCTCCCGAAGCCTTGGGGTCAGGCTGAGGGAACCCAAATTGCCACCCGAGGAGACAAATGGGGAGACAAGAGTGAAACAAGCCGCAACAAGGTCCGAGCGAGCAAGCGCAAGCAGGGGAAAAAATCAAATGGGGAGACAAATGGGAAGGCAAGCGCGGAGACAAATGGAGAGACAAGTGGGGAGACAAGTGGGGAGACAAGTGGGGAGACACACGGCGACAGACTGGGAGCAATGCTCTGCATGAATAAAGAACCGCCCTTGTCCCTGCCCCCGGCAATATTTGGGGTCCATTTTACAGACTTCCCAGAACGCCCCATGAGGTGTTCCAACACGCCCGCCAAGGTCCGAAGTGAAGCCTCCGAACATACTGTGGATGGTTGCGAAATCCATTTGGCACCACCTGAGATTTTTTGGATTATGACTCCTTGTAAATACCAACAAGCAATGCTTTACATGGCTTCTTGGGTGCTGCGAAATGAATTTCGCGACCATCCACAGTACCACAGACGCCCCATACCCCAAAGTACCATCCGCGTTGGGGCGATGGCTTCAAGAAACCCACGGCCCCTTCGCGTCTGAACCGCGCCTCCGAGAGGGCAAGGTTCACCAAGTCCCGGATCTCCATGCCTCAGCCCCGTGGTTCCGAGGTACCCTTGCAACCCCTGGTGTGATGGCAGAAAACGCCGTCTTTTGCAGCCCCCCCCCAAAGAAAAAAAACGAAGAAAAACACGGGAAACAACAAAGAGCAAAACAAACAGAACCAACATCCCAAACACCAAAAATAATGCAAACCCTAAAATGGCTCTAAAAAACACCTATACCAACTGCGAAGGTACCCTCCACGTAGTTCTTGGCCACCCGCAAGCCGTGGCCATCCGCGAAGAAGTGGGCGATGGAGGTGGTGCCACAGCTGCTGGGACCCGCCTGCAGCAGCCGCACCCGCGCTGAGCGCGCCGAGGGCTCCTGGAGGGGCGTTGGGGGGGCGGGGGTCGGGTCCCCAATCCACCGTTTCTCCGGTCTTCCCCCGTGAAACGGACATGGCTCACCATAAATTGAGATCCCCACTCCCCCACTTCCATATTCAAGGGACGGCGTGGCGATGTTCTAGTCGCGAAGAAAGGGAAGCCGTGACCCTTCCAATCGTGAAAGCTTAACGGAGGGCGGAAGACGATTTTTCCTTTGTGGCACCCCTCTGTCCACCAGAGGGTACCCTCCCGCCCTTTTCTTGCTGGTGCGATAGGGAATGGCCAAGTCTGGGAATGAACAAGGGTATTCCCTTCCAGGAAACCACTGGGATGGTCTATGGGGGTCCTTCCCCGCCAACAGCCGGTCGTTTCAAACGAAGCCACCAGCAGATTGATCAACTTGTGATTCGGGAACATCCAGTGACCCCTGAGAGGAGTACCCTCCCACCCAACATCTGGCTCTGACTTTCCGGGGTCTTCAGGAAAATGGTCCAAACCAGGATCCCCCCGACGTCAGGCTCGACGTCAATTGGCGCGGCTCAAAGTTTGAATGCTGGGTCCATTCACGTGGCTACAGTTGGAGTTGCTTCAAGACCATGGGTTGTCAACTGACTACTCCCTTCAAATTTACACCCCTGGAATCAGGAAGTTTTAAACAGAGTGATTCCCAAAGATTTGGTAGTCACCACTACGGCCTGCAAATGACACATATTGCCTGTGCCATTCAGGTGTTTCCTATAATGGGACCCCCCCCCCAAAATGCATGTTGTCTTTATGATATGTATTTCTCAGTTTACCTTTCAGGAGTCCCTCAGCCATCGGCCCAGGGTTAGGCCCTAAAGCAAATATCCTCGTGATTTCCCTTCAAAGGTGGCCGGGTCTGGTTTCTAAGCTGGTTTCCACTGACCCCAAAGCGCTACCCCCCAGGTGCATGGGATATACAGTCACTAGCCACTACTTTCCCCCGGAGGTGGTGGCTAAACAAGCTTTGTCAGAACCCGAACCCTTAGGACACAGCTAGGGGGTTGTGAAAATGCGGACTGCTGTCCTTTTGGTATCCCCTCGAAAGGCGGACAGGCGACCCAACCATTCACCCACATCCCTGTCTGAGGGAACCCGTCCCGCAGCAGGAAGGTGTCTTTCAAGGTCTCCAGCAGCAGCCGGTCTTCCGAGAGCAAGTTGCAGGCGGAGCCTGCGGCTGCAGCCGGGCACCTCAGAGGTGAAAGAGTGGGCGAAGCCCAGCAAAACTGGCTGAACGTATATCTCATATCTCCATATTCCAAAATAAAACATATCTTCCATGTATATCTCCCCTCCACTGGCTGAATGTATATCTATTAGGTGTTCGGTCAATATAATCGACAATTATGGCTTAAGTGGGCCAAGTCAGGCTCCACAGCCTCTGGGGTCCAACATTCCCGCGGCTCCATATATGGACGCATACACTCAGCCTTTCAACCCTACACCAGTTGGTGGCTGGGTTAGCGCAGGATTCATAGGGTGCCCGTACCAACTGCAGGACTTGCCCTTCCACAGTATGTGCCCTTTAGGCATCCAGCCATTGGCCCAAAAAGGTGCTTAAACCAGCATGCAGTGACCAATGGCTATCCAAACATGTTCCGAAATAGCCAAGAACAATGCGTTTTCTCAGCGTGCATAATCGCAGTGTGTAATATAGAAGCCAAAAAGGGATCACCATGTCCCGCCCACACTCCATTTCGTGGCTTGCCCAGCGGCCAAACAACCAAAACGGGTCCAAGGAACCCTAAATTTCGGGTTTTTGAGCCCAGACCAAAGTCCAGAAATCCCACGTCCACTGGGCACAGGCCCCAAGGCCCCCCCCCCCCCCCAAAAGCCCAAGGCAGGCGCTTCAGGAGTCCCTCGGCACAAACGTGACGGCAGGCGTGTCCCGAGAACCAGCGCCGCATGATGTGGAAGGGCCGCATGGTGAAGAGCAGAATCCCACCGGAGAAGTGCCTTCAAGCGCAAAACAACCATGAAGGAACCCTCCGGGAAAAAGGGGGGAATAAACATTTCACAACATAAACGCGAAATCTTGATATCAGGAGATTCACGAATCACGTGCTCTACACGAAATGTGTGCCAACAGGAACATCAACATTATATTCGCATACACTCGCAAAATGCCTTGTTTTCGTGAGGCGTTTGGCACATTGTTTGGCACATTTCCTCTGGAGTAACATGACTTGAACCCAAGGTTGAGGGAAACATGTCTGACATTTTAGGTGAATAAGACACAAACCCTCCCAAATTGGGTAACCCTATGAAGGGAATCATTAAAGGCGAAGTTTCAAGCCGGGTAAAAAGCAACCATTCTAAATGGATGGGAAAAGAAACCCCGAGCAAAACATGACAACTCGAGGACTTACCTTGTTCCGCTTTCCGCAGAAACCTCCGAACCCATGGACCAATGGACCCTGACAGGTTTTCCGCTCCGCGGGAGCCCCAGGCCCGCTCCATAGACGGCTCCCACTTCTTGCAAGTGAACATCTGGGATGCTTGCAGACGTTCGAAGGGGACGCCCCAAACCCGCCCAAACCAACAGGGTGCCGCGTATTTTCAGGAGACCCTCCAAAATGGACGGTTTTGCCTTTGGTCTCCCTTGAAAACCCACCAAAAAAGTGGCACCCAAACCAAGGCTGCAGCTCTGAAAAGCTGAGGTACGGGTCCGTCTCGTTGGTTCGAGAGACCGCTCTGAGATCCTCTGCGCGCCAACCTTCGGAAGACCTGAGGTGAATCAAAATGACAATCTATGTGGGTCTGCCATTTTGGAGGCACCCTTTTTTTGGGGTTATTTGTTGGGGGGTCTCGAACAAAGATACCCCATCATATTGGGAGGAAGCGAGGTGCGGTGCAAAAACATTGCCTCACCCATCTGGCAACCAACTGGATCTGCTCACATGCAGAAGGAAATTGCTCACTTCCCAGCCGGCTGGTTCTTGGTTTCTAAATGTTCTACTTGTCCAGCTCACCAAGAGGACACTCACCCGAAAATGGTTGAACAAGTTGTAGGAACCCCTGAATGCTGTAGAACCCATCTCAGCATGTCCTCATCGGTATGCTCTCCTCTTCAATGTATGAGTGCTTCTGAAACCAAGGACCGTGAATTCACGGCAACTAATCGGCACGCTGCTTGCCATGTCAACAGGAATCCACCTATCTCACTAGGGGGCACGCCCCATGTCAAGGGATGCATTCCCGACAGCCAAACAGAAAGATCTCGAAAGCTGCCGCGCTTGTTGTAGGGAAAAACAAATTTAATGGCGTGAAAAGAATGGTTGCAACCATCCAACCTATGCCAAAAAGGATGTGTTTTTTCCCTCTCCCCTGGCCAAGCAGCACAAAGCCATGAGAGGCGCCCAGCACGAAATCCAAGTCCTCGCTGATGTTGAAGCGGTTCCTTTGCCCAGGAGCACTTTTCACAGACCCTGTCACAAGGATAGAAGTTTGCCCCCCCTGAGAAAGGAACTGTGTGGATCCCTGTTACAATTTTTCTAGGTGCCTGTTGGTTTTTAAGGGGTGGTTTCCTTGGCTACCTACTATACAAAGAAATGGAATCAGTGGGGAAAACAACAGCCCTGTGGTTTAGGCTCGAGCAGCTCCGGGCCCAGGACCTGGAAAATTATTTCTCACGCGGCCCGTTGTGCTTGCAACTATTCACGCACCAAGCATCCTGAATTCTTTGGCATCCAGATTAAAGGGTAAGCATTTTGACACCATCACCAAGTGAAAAGCAACCAAGGGACCCATGACCAAATTAAACAGCACCTGCGAAATCACCTCAACCCTTGTACAGCTTTGCAGGATCACTAAAAGTAGGTGTGAACAGGACTTCCTGACCCACATCTGGGCAACATAGCAGAATATCTTCAGATTCTAGTTCATATTTAGCCAACCAGAAACACTATATATATATATATTGAACCAAAAAAACACGTTTCGAAGACCCCGATCTTGTGATCAAGTCCAGAACTTGCCGAGGCGCAGCACCTCCGCCGCACGAAGAAAAGGATTGCCATAGGCCAGGCGCACTGACCAGCGTAAGAGCTCCATGGTGGGCATCACTGGCCTTCGCTCGGATGTGGGGTGCCCCCCCCCCCCCGCATTCTTTTGGGGCCCAATACCAGCCGGGTTCGTCAAAAAGGGGAGGTTAGGGGGTGCTTTCCTTTTGGTGTCCCTTTAAACCCAAGCCAAACCAAAAAAAGCATCCTCAAAGATGGCACCCAGCTCTGGGGGAACCGTTCCGGCGTAGGGGCCTTTCGCTGGGGTAACACGAAGTCCTGTCGCCTCGTGGACTGTGATTGGCTCGTTGCAGGAAGCCTATGCTAACATCGGATACGTAAAACCAGCCCAATTGAACGCTTTAACTTCCGGATGCGTCCTCAATTCGGCGTGGCCACCTACTACCTTTTTTGTGCAGACCACCTTCTCCCCCAGAACCCCTTTAATCTGAGGTTTGACCTTTGGGGTGGGGTGAGTTTATCAATCCATCGTTGACATGTAATATGTAGGAGTTTCGGCCGCAAAAAGGCCCAAACACCCAACTGGTAGAGTTTCCTGCAGCTGGTGCTTCAAGTATACACGATTAATATGTGAATAAAGACTCTGTGTCATATTTAGCCAGGTTTAAGTTGCGACCAATTTGCTCAGGAGACGCCGCAACTGTTCTAACATTTCTCCTCAAAGGGTACTAGGGAGGCTGGTCGTTTCAGGAATTTAGGGCTTCTGTATCCCTCATCTCATTCGAGGTTTTCCCCGTGGCACGGTACCGTGGCACTGTAGGTTTTTGTTGCCAATGCGCAAAGGGCTTTTGAAAGCTTTTTTTTCCGGGGCCTGACTGGGACTCACGAAAAGATAACATTCCGCTGGAAGAGGACCAGTCGGACCATGGGAAACACTCCGCCAGGGCGGAGTGAGCACTATGGCATGATCCGAGCCTTTTGAGTTCCCATGGGAAAGCCAACGTTTGAAACAGTGCAAGCTGGACCTATTCATTAGAACCCGTTTAGGGCCTGGCCAGAGATCCCCCGACGTGCGCAGAGTGCAATGGTCCTTTGCCCCCTCAAACTGGATCCGTGCTCAACAACTAGACAGGCTCGATTGAAATCAAATGCTTCCAGATGCTAGACCAGGCACAATTTTGCTGAAAGACCTAAAGGCGGAACAACGATGGGGCAGACCGTGTTGAAACAGGTGGCACGTAAACCGGAAGGGCGCCAAAAGCAAAGACCGATGAAGCACAAAGGTGTCCTTGATGCCTTCATCAAACGAAGCCTCACAGACAATTGGTAAGCAACAAGTGTTCACAACTGTTTCATAAGGGCAGCCTCCAACAAATGGTTTACTAAAGAAAGCCAAAAGGAAACCAATCAATCTTGGAAGCAAGCTGCAAATGATTGTCTCAAATTTGCAGGCAACTAACCACAAAATGGTAATCTCAAAAGTTGGCAGCTGAACTCCAGCAACCAGGATTGCAGTGATTCCCCTGTGAGCACACCGTCTATAGTTTGCTTCACTACCCGAGGTACTTCCCTACAGGTCTCCTGTTCCTGCATGCTGAAGCAATGGGTTTTGCACCGCTTTTTGGTAAAGCATGTGTCTCCAAACAGGATTTGGCTGCAAACGCAATCCACCAGTACCCGCATTTGGGCTGTTTCTAGACATCTATTCCCCAAAATCGTCGTGGGCTTCATATTTGGAACCTACTGTTAGGCATTAGATCCCCTGTTTCGGGGGGTGCAAGCCCGTCTGTGGCCAGAAAATCCCATCCCGGCTTAGAGGAACCTACCGGAAAAAACAAAAAAAACTGTTCAAGGACTGGACCCCAAAACAACCATCCACGCTTAGAGGAAACTCCTTCTAACATCTTCTAACCGCTTTGGGGAACCCGCCTGTGAACTGAGTGTTGAAAGGGGGTCTAGACAAATTCAACAGCTACCCCTTTGGGTTTGCTATGTTTGCTTTTGGAAAAACTGAACAATGGGTTACTTAGCACCGAGCGAATTTGGTGAGAAAAAACACCCTCCACACCCGCCTTAGCAAGCGCAGGCCCACATCCATAAAGGGAGCCTGCACCACCAGCGGCCGGTTTGCTGGCCCCACCGCCACCTGATTCGCCAAGTCGGTGGGTCGAGGGACGGGACCCGTGCTCGAGCACGGGAGGTTGCATACCAATGAACACCAAAAATCATACACCAGGGTGAAAGTAGAGGGTACAACTTCGGAAATCATGAGAAGGAAGTTTGCTCCTTTCACCCAACTCCTTGTACCTGATCCCACAAGTTTGTCACATCCCCGGCTCCCCGCACCTCCCAAAGCACCAAACACCAAGTAAGGGGGGAATTGTGATTTTTACTGGGGACCCGCTGAAAAGCGGGTGGTGGGCATCAATCTCCCCCCCCCCCGGCTTGGTTGCTTGGTTGCTGCTGACGCCTCTGCAAGAAGCTTACAGTAACTGTTGGTGAGTCCAATGGAGACACCAACACGTTAAAAAGTCCAAAGATCCGTTGCCAGCCATAAAGCCCAAATGCTGTTCGCCAAGAGGCCCCAAATTAAGCTCCACCTACTCGACCCCCAAGCGGTGCGTTGCTTGTGTCACGCTCCGCCTGCGTGTCGCTGAGGAACATTGCGAAGTTCCGGTTCCGTGCAAGCAGCTCCGCCAGCTGATCGCCTTTGGCCGCCGAATCATCTGAAGCCGTGGATGGACGGGGGTCACACTGTGGATGGTTGCGAAGTCCATTTCGCACCATGTAAGAAGCCCTGGTTTCTGATTATTTTCCTGTATATACCAACGAACCATGGTTTCAACCATGGTTTTAAAGTGGTGCAGGATTTCGTCCATCTACAGTACCAGTTCAGGGGTTCATACGCTGGCGCGTTGATGCTCATCTTACAAACTGCCCCCACACGCCCAAGGAATTCCATGTGGTTCACATCTCTACTCGCGTGAGCTAAGGGATTCAGTGACCTGGTGACATGTTTCGCCTTGCGGTTTACGCGTCGTTGGCCCGGAGCAACCTGGGTTCTTCGACACCGATTCCAAGATTTGGAAGGGGCCATCCAAACTTGCGCTGACCAGGGGTTTGGGTTACCCACTGTCCCATGAGCAAACCGCCACTGACCGTTCGCTGGCTGCTTACCCCAAAAGCCATCCACAGGTCTCTAGGGGCACCTGAAGGGGTTGCCTTACTTGAGGTATTCTCCAAATCACTTTGCCAGGTGGTTCCCCTTACACAACCATGACGGTAAAATTGGAATGATAAGCCTTTTTGCTGCGGAACTTTAGCAAGGGGGTCCTGCCTTTGCGGAGAGAGAAAGCGCATGAACAAATCCCCTCCCACCTATACAAACATGAATGTGTGCAACAACTCCTGTTGTACATGCTGCCTGGGCAGTTCCACGGTTGACATGAGGGCTACACTGCTGGCCAAAAAGCAAGATTGCAAGAGGTAAAGGGCCGTTTGCGTGCCAGCAATCGTGCCCGGCCAAGCTGGTCCCTAGTGCCCTAGCGCCCCTGAAAACCAGGTTCCCTTTCAACTGGATAGTTCTTCTCTTTTGGGGCTTCCATTTGCTGAAGCCCCCTGGAAAAAAATAACAACATGTCCAGTAGTGAGGGGTTCCTTCCAAAACCAGGGGAAAATAACAACCTATTCTTAAACAAATGGAAGACCGGCCGGCCAGTCCCCGGATTTGTTTCGACCCAAGCCGCCCCCAAGCAATCCCGAGGCATGTGGTCGAGGGGTCGAGGGGCCGAGCCCGGGGAAGGGGATGGTGGCGGTGCTGAGCAGCGCCACCGGCAGCTGACGGCTCAGCAGCCACAGGCCCAAGGCCTGCGAGGCGCCGCGGAGCCGCGCGTGGGGTTCCCCGCGGACCCCCTCCCGCGGGGCGTCCGCCGCATTTTCGCGAGTCGTGCGCATGGAAGCGGAGCCTCTGCTTCCCCCAAGGAGGAGACAGCAACCCTGCCCAGAAGCCACAGAAAGCAGCCTGCATGGAAGCGGAGTCGGGCCTTTTGTTGGAGAAAAGGTTGGAGACAGCAACCCTCCAAAAAGAAACAGGCCACTGAAAAACAGCCTGCATGGAAGTTACCATCCCTTTGTCTTCGTTCATTCCCCGGCAACTTTGCTGGATTGGATTTTTGGAGGGAGGGGTGCTGGAAAAAGGCAAACACATACTCCTGAAATAACCCTCATACGGAGGCGGTTGGTGATGCTGAAGACATCCCTTCATACATCTTAGAACAGCCCCGGGGGGGGGGGGGGGAACACGAGGCATGCAACCTGAAAAACAAAACTTGCCAAGCTTCTTCTGGGAAGAACTTGCATCGCTTCAAAACCAACAAAGGAAAACTTAAACAGCATATTTCTCCAGTAGTGACAGCTTCCTTTAAAATTAACCAACAAAGGAAAACTTAAACAGCATACGTTTCCAGTAGTGACAGCTTCCCTTTAAAAAACCAGAGGAAAACTTAATGAACCTGTTCTTTCTGATCCTCCCGCTAAAAGTGACTAACTTTTAGTGGGTTAAATTCGGAAACTACCCCTAAACACTAAAAGGATATAAAAAGCTACGGAACCGGATGGCTGGGAGCCACCCAGGAGGATGACAAGCTGGGAAAGCTGCCGCGCCTGTGCGTCCAGCTCCAGTGAAGCATCCGGGGCGCTCTGCACGCAGCTCAGCAACCGCCCGGCGTGGCCGAACCAAGCGAGACGCCCGCAGGCGTGGTCCTGGAGAAGAAGGGGGCGGGATCAGGCCACCCTTTGAGGCATTTGTTCCATTTACACCACTCACTGGCTGAGTGGATGGCCCAACAAAAAACCAAGTTTATTTATATTTACCACTAAAATGGTCTTCCCAAAAAGTTTAAAGATCATGAACTCAGGAAGTGAGTTCATACTGCGGCCAAAAGCCGAAAAAAGCAGTGGCTCCAATAGAAACCCCCACTTGAACTGCCTATAAACAAACCGGACGGCTGGGAGCCGCCAAGGAAAGGAAGTTCAACCCAGACCACCTGGCCGTGGGAGAAAAGGACTGTGGATGGCCCGGCGGATCCGCCCTGAAGCTGGAGGTGGAAGGGAAGCCACACTCAGACGATTCCGCGCCAGCTACGAGGCCACGGTACATCGAACCAAGTTTTTCCACAGGGGTCCACGGAGCTTACATGGCTGAAAGTGGTACCAAAATGGCACCCTGGTAAATGGAACCAAAGACTAAAACCCGCGTAACCCCAGCTGTGTAATTGTGAGCCATACCCACATGTGCGGGAGGGTCGTCAATCTTGATCCCAATGTTTTTCAAGATGCATGGGGATGTGTTTCCCGTAAGTGGGGCAAACCCCCGTCCTGGGTTCCCATGCCCCAAAGGGTCCGCAATTTGGTGGATGTGTTCGCTGAACAGTTGCTTGACCTGCTTCCTGCACACGCTGAATCTGCGATCCCAAGTCCCACGAACACAACTGCCTGCACCAGCACGTTCCTGCGGTCAAAGCCTAAAAAGCCCAACTAGGTGACTGTGAGCAATTCCCCACCTTGAGCCCGCCCGGTTCTTGGTTTTTAACCACAAAGTGAAACCACAGAAAAATGAAGAAGTGGGGCCTTGGATGTGTGGACCGAGATCCTCGCAATACATTCATCGGCTTTGGGTTTGTTGTTTTCCACCCAAAAGCACACCATGGGAAATGCGGGTTCGGCTCAAAAAATAAATTCACTCAACCAAGAAGGCATATCAATGTAGAAAGCAACGGGCCGCTCGTTCATGGCGCGTGGGGATGCGCTGTCCTGCTGGGTTGGCTCCATGACCAGTACCACGTGGTGCTCTGCTTGTAAGAGCTGCTGCGATGGCAGCAAGGACCTTCTCAGGCGCGACACCCACACCTCAGCGCGGCGCGAGCAGTCGCTGGATGCCGCTAAAGGAGGGTGGTTGTCACTCCTGGAGATCTTAGGCAAGCAAAAATAAAGGGCCAACACCTGGAAGGAAGAGTCAAATGAGTGGCCAACTGAAAGATTCCGAATGAAGTTGGCGCAATGGCTGGTGGTTTCCTGCCGACTCATTTCAGCCGACCATCTTTGCGGAAGAACCCCTGCCCAGTCCCGAAAGCCTTCGGCCGAACCATCCAACCAAAAAGTCATAGCGGTCCTCAATGGAACCACCCCCGCAAAACAAGGCCTGTTGTTCTGACCCGAGTTTGTTGGCGCAACCAAGGTCCACCCCAGCCCAGTCGATCCTGGCAGGAAACGGTGTAAGCATCCCATTTTTGGTTGATCGTGTTTGAGTGGTTGAGGGGAAACCCACCAAAAAACAGAAGGTGCCACAAACAGCTTGTATGTCCCCTTGATCTATATGATATATGGCCTACTGTTGTTCATCAAGGGTGGAGGCAGGGTTCCTTAAACCATACATCAAAACAACATAATTATTAATAAGGATTCAGGTGCTCGAAATTGGTGCAGGTGACTCTTAAACTGGCCCGTGTATGAACCAGGGGGTATGTTGCCTGTTGATAGTTGTGCACGTCTGACAAGACCGGAGTCGACTGTTGCGACACAATTGTGCGCACCAAACCCAAACACTACCCGCTCAAACAAAAAAAACTGGAAACAAACAAACGCCCCTCACCCCTCAAAACAAAATCAGGTGCAAAAAACCATCAACACAGCACACAAGTAACGCTGAAGGTGAACAAATCCTGGTACCTTTCCAACCCTTACTATGGCAGCAAACAACTCCGCTCTTTTTGCCCCCCCCCCCCCAAAAAAAAAAAACACAAACAGAAGCAAACAGAACTAAACAACCTAAACACCAAAACGTGGCGAGGGAGACAGTGAAGTTTCACCAAAGTGAGCTACCAAAGTTTCACCTAGTGGGTTGGAACAAGTGTCCCATCTTTGGCGGCGGTAACCCTAGTGGTTTGTCTTACAGTCACCAAATCTCGGTTGCTTTCTGCTCCCCTGCTAAAAGTTTTAACTTTTCGTGGTTTAATACGGACAACCCATTAGTTGGCAAAAAGTTGTTCAGTCCTAACATCCCTTGGCAGAATGCACCAAAGAAATCTCACCCCAACGGCTGAGGTCCCCGGCCGCCAGCTCCTGCGCGGCCATGGTGCGGTCCACCGCCGCCACCACCGCCGCGCCCCGCAGCTCCGCTGCCAGCGGCGCCGCCTGCAGCGTCGCCAGCAGCGGGGCCTCCGAGAGGTCGAGGCTCCGGGGAGACACCTGCGCCATAGGTCCAGTAGAGCGGTGAGAGTAAGGGTTCCCGAGCTTTTTTTTGGGGGGAACCCTCCCCCCAAAAAGGGACAAGGGCACTACTGGGGGACCTAGTCCCCTTCAAGGGCTGAATTTACAGGAAGAGCTACAGGAAATGGCACCAAAACAAGCCAAATTGAGCTGTTTTTCCGCTAGAATTTCCTGCAACCCACACCTTTGCTGCCTAGCTTGAGAGGTAAAGGACACCTGCGCCCAAAGCGCCGGGAGTTTTGTTAAGGCGATCGCCTTTGTTGGACCTGGACCATGGGAAAACCAAAAGGTGCCTATGAAAAACGCCGATTCATCAGATTCACCCTGCAAAAGGGTATGTTTTGGAATCGTTCGCCTTTTTGGGACGACGACTATCGACCAAACAGGCGAGACTTATGGCTGAAGGTCGGTTTTGAACAAGGAAGCGATGGTCAGACCTCAACCCTTTGGCAGGTGATTGCCTCGTTGGCCCGCCTGGAAGCTGTGGTGCCGCGTCCTCGTTGACCATGGGTTCGGCCAAAAAAGGGGCACAAGGCGGGTGGCCCATTTTGGAGTGGCTTTCATGCGCAAGGCAAGAGGGCAAGGCAAGAGGAGACCAAATTTGATGGGAGGGGTCCCATTCTGGTGTTCCTGTGGACCTTTTTTGTGGACACCACTACATGGGGAAATGTTCCCCTTGAACAGAAGCGCGAAAACAAGGGGTGGCCGGGAACTCCGCCGAACAACCAACAGACCACAGGCACAAACAAACGCGCATCGCGCGCACAAACCATGTTTTGACGCAGCAAGCGAAGTGCGGCGCGTGGATTTGATTCAGGCCAAGTGTCGAGGCCAACAAGGCCAGGAGGCCCCAGAAAGGCCAGGCATTGTAAAAGAGCTTGGGCAGAGAGACGTCCTTCAGGCCCCAGCCCAGCAACTCCTCGGCCTCCTGGGGAGGTCATTCTTTCTTTCTTTTCTTTTTTGGCCGTGCTAAGGCGCGCAAGGGCCGAAGCCGGCTGGGTAGGGGATCGCAACCAGGGTTCCTGATGTTCACAACCTTGCACCAAGCAAATGGGGGGCATGAGGGGGGATGAGGGGGGATGCGTGAGTGGGTAAAGGCGACACCAGCTGATGGATAAATTGGCGGAGGGGGGCAAGAATGAATCATAAGCCTAAGCTTTCAAATGGGACAGCCCTCCAGCAGTCAACCCGGATTGATCTTGGGGTTCTTGATTGCAAAATATATGCTGTGGGCTCTTGAGAAAACAAGGCACGTGGAGCTACTCAGCCAGCTCCCAAGAACAAATTTATTGACGCCTTCGGACGCCTCGATGACACTTTTGGGAAGTATGGACCAAATTTGGGCACCAAAACGTCAAATTTTAGGCTTTGGGCAAAACGTCCTCTCAAGGTTTCCTAACAAAAGGATGAGGCCGGATTCATGCCCAATTGCTCCCCAACGACTCAGGACACTTTCCCTGAAATGAACAACATATGTTGACAGCCCCCGCACATGCTGATAAAGGCGCATTGGAACCAAGAGTCCGAGGTGTTGCCCACTAACAACTTCCCAAGGGACAATTATGACACATATGGCTACTTATATATATATATATGTATCAGATCCCGCCAAGGGGTGGTGCCAGACTACGTTGCACGTGCCGCGCATTTCAATTCCTCGGCAAGGAGCTCACGTCTGCTCGCTTGAAAAAGTACCAATTCAGGTGGACCCTCAAAATGGGTCGCTGTCCTTTCATGCCCCTTTGAACCAACCCCAAAACGGGTACCCCCCCCCCCCAAACAAAAATAAAATGAACTCACACCCATATGTACAGATGCAGGAACATACATATATATATATATGTATATATATATATATATTATGCCCTGTTCCGTATGGTTTGGCGGCCATCTCAGAAGCAATGGTGACATGCGGTCCTGGGCCAAGCCGTAGACCTCCTCCTGTTTCTGCGTCTCATCGTGGCCAATGCATCGGATCAGCTTCCTGGAACCCCGCGCCCTCTTATTCCGTACAGCCCTCCGTTTACCTGGGGTGGGAGGGGATGTGTCCGAAGGAAAATTCCACAGCTTTTCCACCAAGAGCAAATACGAGACATTTTAATACTCTCAATTCAGTGGTTGGGGCGGGTTGGGACCCCCCTTCTCAGGTCCTGTTCAAAATGCGATTCTTGAAGGTGCGGAACGGGAAGTTTGCTAGACCAGGAAGTCTAAATTTGCCGAGCTTGCTCATCATTGACCTTTGACGCTGGTAAACTCGCGCCTTTGGGTGACCATGGTGACACTAAACAGATCGGAACCCGTTTATTGGAGCCCGTGCTTCCGGGTCCTATATGACTCAATCTCCCACTTGTGTGGGCGAAGGCAGCATCGGAACCGACTTGATCTAACCCCCCCCTTTTTCTTTGAGGGAGATTCCCTTGTATCATCAAAAGTGGCTGGATAAACCCCGAGTTATCCCGCCCTGAACGATCTACCCCCTGGTCCTCCAGTAGAGAGCTTAGAATAGGAGTATCTTTTTTTTGTAGTCTATTTTAGTAGGGGGACCCTCCCCCAAAAAAAGGTACTAGGGCACTACTACTGGGGGACCTAGTTGTAGGTGGGATCCCTCCATTTTTTCCTGACCGAGCCGAGGCGCAAGGCCATGACCCCCGAGGGGCAGATCCGCCGAGCCTTTTTGCCGATCAAACCTCGGGGCAGAAATTCACGGATCCAGGTCGCAGAGAATGCGAGGCATTCTCATGGACCGAGTCAACCGGTTGAAAGCCGAAGAAAACGCAAAACGCAAACGGCTGTACATGGGAACCCGGGCTGTCCTCAGATCCCCTGCTAACAAGGGTTGAATGGAAATCCCCGCTAAACCCCGACAACCTAAAACGCCTAGGAAAGACGGCTTAGAACCGCCAACTAGGTCCTCCAGTAGAGGGGTTTAATTATCAGTTGTTTTTGTCTGTAGTCTATTTTAGTAGGGGAACCCTCCCCCAAAAAAGAGTAAAAGGGCACTACTGGGGGACCTAGCCAAGTAACCCAAAGCAGCCAAAAGGGAAAAGATGCGCTGAGTCTGGCGAAGCAACTGGCTGAGAAGGCCACCCGCGCTTCGTTGGTCCACTCGAAGCCCTGCAACGGGCGCTTTGCAGCTGTGCCGTCCAACCCCAAGACCACCAGTTGCCAGGCACCAGCTTCGAGCGGGTACCCCCGTCTTCCAGCAATCAAGTGGACAAAAGGTTCCCCAACAAAACTGTCAGCTTCCGTGATTGGAGGGAGGGAGGGCTGATTTCTTCAAGAAACCTCATGCAACACTTAGATTGAAAAGGGCACCACTAGCTTTTCTGCTGGCAACTCTGGGGACACTTTCGGGTGGTTTTCTTTGAGGGCACGTTTTTTGTGTTTTGTTTTTTTTTTTTCTACCACTTTGGACCTAGGAAGTGTGTGTTGATCGACTTACGGCCATACCTGGCGGTCCGTTTCAGAGTCCAAGCCACAGACAAAATAAAACAAGTTTCAGGGATCCTTCTTTTCAGGATCCAGGATCCATGTCATGGGTGAAACAAAAGTCCTCTGCGCCTCCAAACCGGCACAAACCGGCGTACCCGGGACCCGGAAAACACCACACGACCAACGGTGCAAAAAGAGGCGATGTGACACGATGTCGTGACAACAATGAGACCTCAGCGTTGGTTTTCGTCCCCCCAAAAAAAGCCGGGGCCCAAGTCCCGCCTGCTCCCGGACGATCTTCTCGGCCAAGGC
>CAUJNA010003465.1:518013-525513 GCA_963377175.1 Effrenium voratum | reverse complement strand
ACGTCAAAGCATGCCTGTTCCCTAGAAGGACAAATTGAGGCCCCTGATAGAACCATGATTTGAATAACCAATCGGCTACCAGTAGTTCCGGCAGTGCCATTGAGCGTATCTCATAGGGGCGTGCTGTCTTGGGTGAGTTCCTTAAACCAAAGAAAGGCCCGTTTGTCGGCCAGGCCTGAGCCCTCCTGCAACAAGTAATCACCTCTTGCCGGTGAAAACAGTCAGCCAAGTGACATGAGCTTCGCACCTGCTTTTTGGTTGCTGTTGACCCCTCTGCAAAAAGGTTAACTTCTTGTGGGTTTAGTGGAAAACCCGTTGATTTCAGTCCAAAGAGCCAACCCAAGGGCAGTCAATTAGGCGTTCCCCCGATGCCGCCCGGCGGCTCGAAAGAAGCTGGGCAGCGGCAGCTGGATGCGCGACAAATACCGCTCCAGGTCGCCGTCCGCGCCTGCGCTTGAAACTCGGCAGTGGGTGGACCTCCAAACGGGCAAGTGGACCCCCAAAAAACGGGGTACAAAGCCAAAGGCAGTTGTCTCGGGCGCTCAGATCTCTTCTCCAAAGAGAATGTCGGCTGGCCCAAAATCCTGTCCGGCGGGCCTTGAAATTTTCGGGGTTCGTCGGCGTCCAGCTCCATGGGTCCATTTTTGTCGAAAATGCGAAAACATGACCTCCTGCTGGCCAGGCCTGTCTGAGGTGTCTGAGACTAGGCTCAGGCCCAGCCCAACCAGCAACCCGCCTGCTGGCCAGGCCTGTCAGCCAGCCCAGCCAGGTTTAGGCCCAAGCTTGTCAGGCTCAGCCCAGTGTGCCAAGGTCGGTTTGTCTAACGTGTCTGAGACTGGCCTCAGGCCAACGACCAGTCTCACGTGTCTGCTACTACCCCAGCCCCTCAGTCCGGCTAAGCAGCTCAGCCCAGGCCGACCTCCTGCTCGCGTCTGGCCCCAAGTCATCCAGCAGGCCCAGCCCCTTCGGCTGGGCAATCTGACACTGGTCTCAAAGTATGCCAGCCTGAGAGTAGCCTCAGTCCGTCTGCGACTGGCCTCAGGCCCAGCCCAGCCAGCAACTCGCCACCCAGGCTCAGGCCCAAGTGTGTATGAAACAGGCCTTGCCCATCCGCCCAAGCACAGCTCAGCCCAGCCCGTAGTCTGCCCAGCCCAGGCCCCGGCGCATCTCAGGCATGCCAGCCACTAGGCCGGCCCCCAGCTCCCAGCCCACCCGTGCCAAGGTCAGGCCTCAGGCCAACACGTGTCTGAGACTGGTCTCAAGCTTTGCCAGCTGCTAAGCCTGTCTGACGTGCCCCAGCCCCTCAGTCCGGAGCTCCCAGGCTGGCCAGGCCTTGACCTCCTATCCAGCAGCCCCAGCCCCTTCGGCGCAGTCTCAAAGTATCCCGCCTGCTGGCGTGTCTTATCTGCGACTGGCCTCAGCCCAGCCCAGCCAGCAACTCGCCACCCAGCCTCAGGCCCAAGTGTGTATGAAACAGGCCTTGCCCATCCAGCAACCCGCCCAAGCACAGCTCAGCCCAGCCCGCACAGCCAAAGTTCCAGGCGCAAAAAGTCTAACGTGCCTGAGACTGGCCTCAGGCCAACGACCAGTCTGACGTGTCTGAGACTGGTCTCAAGCTTCGCCAGCTACCAAGCCGGTCTGACGTGCCCCAGCCCCCCAGTCCGGCTGCCCAAGCAGCTCAGCCCAGGCTGACCAGGCCTTGACCTCCTGCTCGTGTCTGGCCCCAAGTCATCCAGCAGGCCCAGCCCCTTCGGCGTCTCAAGGTATGCCAGCCTGAGACCCACCATGTACCTGTCTTGGGCTGAGCAACCGAGCAAGAAATGTATGTCATGGCAAGCCGCCAGCCACGTGAAATGGAGGTGCCCAAACACCCAAAGTTGGTCGTGGTTGTTCAGTGACACCAATTATTGTTCCCCGCCAAGCCCCACTAAAAATGCTCATCCCCAGAAAGAGGTCCTTTTTTTTCCAAGGGCACTGAGCAGCTGAGATAGTCTTGGTTTTGGATTTCAAACCTTCCGAGCAGGACGGCTTCCGAACATTGAACTAGCACGGGCGAACTGGTGCGGTCACAAGCTTTCAGTAGGATTCGGACCTTCCCAACACTGGATTTCGGTGTTCCTGACCCTTCCCTCAAAATAGGCTGGGCCGAGGCGGGCAACGCGAAGCGTTTACAATTACAGCCCCAACCACATGGAGCCTGAGTGGGGGGTCTTGGAAGACAGAAGGGGACTTCTGGTGGGTTCCATGGGAGCGCGAATGTCCGAGAAGCTCAGCACGACACCCCCCACTCCTAATCGTGAAACGGACGTGCCTGCCCCCTCCATACATTGTCTTTCTCGAACCTAGCAGGGGAAGGAATCGCCTTGTTGTTAGGGGAAATTAGGCCCCCAAAACCCCCCTTTCACACACACACACACAATTACTCACTTCCCTAAAGGACCTGGAAATCAAAGCTTGGCCTTTGGGATCTCACCAAAACTGCCCCAAAAAGGGAAGCCCGGCTTTGAACAACTGAGCTTCGGGACATCGGGGCTTGCCCAACGTCCGCCTGGACTTTCCGCATCCGCAATCACCAGCACCAGCTGCGCCAGGAAGCGCGCGAGCCCACAGGAAGCGCGGCCGCTGGTGAGCGCACCCAGGACCTTCCGCCGAAGCCTGAGGTGATGCTACCCCAAAGCTCGAGCGGCCGTCTTTTGTGACTTGGGGGAGGGAGGGCCCTGAATAAGGCCTGATTCAGGGCTTAATAAGGGCTTATTTGGGTCTTCCCCCCCCCTCTCCCTTCCCCCCCAAGCAGGGCTGGGCAAGCAACATGGTTCAAACGGTTTAAACGTCGCGGGCGCTCTAAACGTTTGAGCAAAACAAAAGTCGATGTTTAAACTAAAAGCTGGGCAGATTGTCTAGACACCAACAAGTTTAAACATGGGGGATGTTTCAACCAATTGAACATGTTTGCACGTCCGCGAACGTTTGAGCTGTGCCTGCCGGAGTCCACCCAAACACCCGGAAACCATCACCCTTGCAACATCGGAAGCAAACTGTCAAAAGCAGCTGGCAACGCACACCCCAAAAAGCTTAAACCCTGTGGGGGGGGGGGGGGGAGCTGCTTAAACAATCAAACGAGCTTTGTAATTACCCCCAGGGGCCACTTTAACTTGCTTAAACTTAACCCCCAGGTCACCCAGGAGCCGTTTAGACACCCCAGAAACACTGGGAGGTGGCGGGTTGTGCTCAAGCATGCTGAAAGTGTGACTAGCTCCTCCCTACACAAAACACAGTAGCCTCGAAATGTTTAAACGCCCATATGTGTTTAAATATGAAGGGCTGGCCGAGCTTTGTTTCAACACCTTTATGTTTATATGCAAAGTCAGTCAAATCGTGTTCAAGTTGAAAGCGATAAACGTGTTTAGCCCGGCCCTGCTCCCAAGCCCCTGTGAGATTTTGAAAGGCGCACCCCATGAAAAAACTGAAGGGCACCACTGGAGGCCTGGGGTGAAGTAAGGCACCCGAGGTTTCAATTCAGTCTGTGATTCCAGCTGCAAGGGAAAAACAAGGGGGTTCGGAAGACGAACGACATGTGTGTGACAGCTTCAACAAGAAGGGAAACAAACAAGCTTCGATGATTTTGCAGCACCCCTTCATGTTCCCTGTTGAGATGGATATAGGAACGAGCGCAGCAACATCACATCGCTGATTTCAATCGAGAATGCCAAATGATGACATCTGAACGGGAAGCTCGTGGAAATCGGAGAGAACCTAAGAGCATCAGTAGGCCTCCCGCCATGAGTTGATGCAATCCGTTCTGATGGAGGTTGATCAAGATTGGCCCCTGCAAATGACCGTGAGAAACCTTTCCTGTTTAGGAAAGCCATCTGTTTGATGGATTCCCGAATGCTCATCCCATCAAAAACCTTTTGGCCAACCTCCACAATCGTTTGGGATCGGCGCCGGATGGCTTTGAAGAGCCTTACCGGGATCACATGAGCAGCGCCAAATACTAGCAAGGTGACAGGCAAATGCCGAAATCGCTATGGCCCCTATTAAAACCCACGTGCATACACCTACTAAAATTGTTGTAGTCGCGCTGCTCACATGGTGCAAACTGCAAAGCCGCTGGAAAATGAGATGGCCTAAATGGATCAAGCGTCTTTCAATGAGCCAGGTGCTAGTTCAACTGACTGAAGTGCTTCTTTCTGGCCCCCTTCAACAAAATCGGGACCGCTCTCAAAAAAGGACCAAGCACCCAGCTGCCCAGCAAGAGGGACCCCTTACCAAAAAGAGTGCGCTGAATCACGGCGGACGGGAGTTCCATGTGCCTCATCTTGGGAAGCCTTTCTTCTCAACCCCCCCCCCCAGTGTTTTTGGGGCCCATCAACCATGATAACATGGAGGTCAATATGGTCAAACAGGTTTGGCGAAAAAGATGGGTGCGAAACATGTCTGGAAATCTGTCCCATGCCCTTGTTTTTCCCATTGGGTAAGTCTTTACAATGGTGGCTGCTACTCTGCTAAATGGCCATGGGTCAAATCAGAATCGTACCCCCAGTGAACATCCCAATCCCCACTAAAATAGGTTCTAAAATGGGTGGTGAATTCACAAATCCCCCAAAATGAGATCCCACTGGTTTTGACCCACGCCCACGCACCCAGCGGGCCCAATCCACGTCGAAGCGCTGTGGCTCGAAGACATCCGCGGCTTTGGCCGCCGCGCTGAGCAGCTCAGCAGAGGCCAAGGGCTGATGGAGGCAGGCGGAATCGTCCAAGACCCCTGGCGAAGGGCAATGGGTCTCTTGGGGTCTGGGTGCCAAAAGGGGGGGGGGGTATGGGGCAGATCAAGCAATGACTCATCTAACTTTTGACCTTTCTGCCGGATAGAATTGTACCATCGGATATTTAGCAGCACGCGAGTGGCTCCGGGACACGAAATGGTGGTTCCCTTCCAAATCCAAATAAGATTCCTCTGGCTTGGTGGGTTCCGTGTGAATCTGGAGACACCCAAACATTGTTCGCATCAAATCCTTCAAACATGTCCTTGGCTCCTTACAGCCCCTTGGGCAACTTTGGATACCGGGCCCCTGCTCCCTTCCCAACCAGCGGGATACCGGGTCCTTCCCTTCGTCCGGCTCCCTTAGCGATACCCCCAGCTCCCTTGATGCGGCTCCCTTAGCGCAAATCGAATGAGATTCTCACCATTCCTGGCCTTCCCAGAAGCTCTCGCTGCCCAAGCCGCTGCAAAGCGGAAGCGCGAGACATGCCAGAAGACGCATGGGGAGCAGGAACTAGATGGCGCCAATTCTCCCTACAATTTGCGCCTCGTGGGCATAACGGGGCTGAAACCAATCTAACTTTTCCGATAGGGATTGCGGCTTGTGGGTAAGGGGTGAAACCGATCTACTTTCACCCAACTGCAGCCGTCAGACAAAAGAAACTGCTGACGGCCTGCATGGCTACATAAACGTCAAAGGGTCCGAGTACTTTTCAAACGCGCAACCCTTGTTTTGAAGAAACCAAGTCTGAGAATGTTTGAGATCGCTTCGTTGCGAACGGCAAGAAACACTCTTGTGATGCGGACCCCAAAAAAGAAAGCAACCTATAACTGTGCAATGCCTTTGCCATACTCAACTTGCGCGATTCTGGCTTGGTAATGTCTCAATGCATCTCGCGTCCGCAACGTCCGAAAGGGATGTGAAACAAGTTTATGAAGCAGCCTCGGGAAAGACTCGCCTCAATTCCGGCAGGCAGTGCAATAGCCATGCTACTTGAGCACCAACTTGACTTGTCTGGCAACAAGTAGCCGGAGTTAACCAGAACAAGGCATCAACAAATGGTGTCAACCGCGGCCAAGTAGACATCTGAAAACCGGCCACGCCAAAAAGAAAAACCACCCAAAGCCCAAAAGCTGACAAGAAAGCAGAGGTTCCTTACTAGCAATGCCAAAAGCGAGAGGCTTAAGAGCTCAAGGGCCAAAAGAGGCCAAAAGCTTCCAAGCGAGAAACACATTCCAAACAAAAGGATCTCCCCTGGTCGAAATCAGCATCTGTCAGGTTCCATGTTTAGGAACCCTGATCCTTTTTGGCTCCAAAAAGCGGGTTTCAGCGGGGGCTGGAAGCTTGAAGGGCCACTTTCCCAAAGAGATCCGACCCCGAAAACCGCCAGACACCTCCCCTGCGTGCCGAGATGTCGCGTGCAGGCTTGCTTTTCGAAGGGGCCATTGCCGGCCTCATTTGAGGCGACGAGAGCTACCTGGAAGATCACAATTGGCAGCCTAAGGTCCCCTGAAAAAGTTCGACTCGCCGAACTCTGCACAAAAACAACAAAAACAAGTCCTCCACCTCCCCCATGAAGAACACAAGCTGTGCAAATCCAAAAGGGCACCCAACAAGTCCCTCACGTTCCTCATGAAGACCTTACCTGAGCTGCAGGAACGTGGGAATCATACAACCTCGCCTGAGCTTGTCTCCAAAAAAACTGAAACAGTACAAAGCACAACAACACCAAGCTTGTGCCCATGAATGCGGTGTTCCCTCCAAGACCTTTCTGTGTAATGCTGCGCTGACCAATCTTTGAGTCAGCGGGTGACACAACTCTGAAGGCTGGCGTCAGCACTCGCTGCATGTCCTGCACAAAGCGTCCAACTCTGGGCTCTAGGATGAGAGGATTGGCCCAAACAAGTCCAAACTGTCGGGTTGCCACTGAAATGGTCTTCCCTAAAAGGTATAGAGTCGAGGAACTCAGGAAAACGATCGACTGCTCAATGTGTTCAAAGGGAAAGTGTGAGTTTGAGTTCCCGCTGCGAGGGGAAACGATCGCCTGAAAGCATCCGCTCGTTCCTCCGGCCAGGCCCAGGTCCCGGAAAGGTTTGCCTCCTGATGCCATCAACCAAGCTGGACCAAGACTCCTAATCCCACCAAATCGCTTCATCAGGTGCTGTTCTTTGGATTGCTTTGGCACAGCTGCTTTGGACAACTCTCCCCATCCTTACATCACAGACTCTCAATCATATGCCCCGGCGCAATGCGGGGCAAGCAATGCTTGGATGTTCAGCCCGCTTAGCCACGTGCTCATGACCATGGCGACCACTCGAGTGGATCGAGCCTCCAGGTGCGGGAGGTCGGTTGCCACTTCACTGCACCACGCAGCACTTGGACTTCTTTGCCTGTCGGAGGTTCTAACCTTCTGACCGGAAAAAACCGCAGATGTGCGGGCGGGGGTAAAGGCGCCTCCAGAAAGGCAAGGATGAGAGAGGCAATCGCCATGGAAGAATTAGCTGCAGCACGCAACCTCTGCCCTCAGTGCATTCAACAAATGTTAGGTTCCTTTTGACAACCGTTACCACAAACGCAAACAACAAAGTATCGAGAACAAAACAGATTTGGAACTTGCTGCCGGGGTTCCGCAACCGCAGAAAAGAAGAGCATGCTTGCAAGCTCAGCAAAGAAAGCAACTCTCAAATATCAAAGCCCAAGTACCGTATGCTGTTCAATTTCATGCTGGGGTTGCTTC
>CAUJNA010003465.1:508013-515513 GCA_963377175.1 Effrenium voratum | reverse complement strand
ACACCCCACACACACAGGCACAGGCACAGGCACAGGCACAGGCACAGGCACAGGCACAGGCACAGGCACAGGCACAAACAAACACACACACACACACACACACACACTAAGACACACACACACACACAAACAGACTCAAATGACTCACACACACACACGGCATTTACCGATTGCGTGTTGAAAGGCGAGCTTTCGTCGGTGCCTCGAGGTCCTTGACGTTTGTCTCCAGGTCCTTGACGTTGGTTTCGAGAACAGCCACCTTGGCTTCGGCCCCTTGCCTTTGATACATATACCTCCATTTGCTTCAAAGCTCCCAGGGAAAAAAAGAGAAAGTATGTCCAGTAGTGAAAAAAACCCTTTGAAACCGACAAAAGGAATATAACAAGTATTCTTAAGCAAGTGGAACTATAGGTGTGTCTTTGAATCGGGGAAACCTTGAATCAATGGCGTGGTTTTCCCTTAAATGCTGAAACTAGATGCCCTCGAAAGCAAGCCCAAATGGTTGTGTAGTCGTAGTTCCGTGCGCAGTTCTGTGGCAACACATGGCTCTGCTTGAGGCAAGCACCTTTGAGCTGTCGTCCTGCCGGGCAATCGGACGCGGATGCTTTGTATGTGATACCATTGAACAAAGAATCAACACTCGGCACCATGGGAGGGCTCGCTTTGCGGTTTTTCGGTGACCCGCAACTCCCTACAGCAATGACCCAAGCAGCGAAAGGACCCAGCGACCCGCCAAACCTTCCAAACCTTGGAGGTCTTATTCTGGGAGGCCCGACACCCGCCCAGCCCCCGCTCGCTGGCAAGGCGGCATTCCCTTTTCAGCGGCTGCAGACAGGGTAAGTCGGCAAGCGCTGACATCTGGCACGAAGCCAAAACCAATGCTGAGTAAACAGTCAACGTGTGCCTTAGCAAGTTCCTAGCTGTGCTCTTGCTTCATGTTTTCACGCTGAAGATCCGGCGGCAGGCAATGCCTGCAAGTGCTTGTTCTCAAAACCGCAAACACGGCATCCTTGGCTGAGGTGCTGGCAGGCCCTTTCAGCTGCACAACCTTGGCCTTTGCGTGCCCCTTGGCCTTTGCTTGGGCCTGTGGCCGTCCCCTGGCATCGGCAGTCTGCTCGGCAGACTGGACCGTGGTCCAGTGACCCCTGGACCACCACGCTAGAGGCTTGAAAAAAGAGTCACAAACCCCGTTTGCCTCGAATTGGGCGACGATCGCCAGTCTATCTGAAAAGACGGGCAATTCTTCTGCGCGGAAGTCACACGTGTTGTTGAACGCGGCGGCTCCTGCGCGTCGAAATCCTCAATGCATGCACAGAAGATCCAAAACAACTGCGTCGCCCCTGCGCAGCTGCCCGTCTGCGCGGGCACCGACGACGCGTGCGTCGTTGCGGCGCAGCTGCCCGCGTGCGCGGGCACGGCGACGACGCGCGCGCCGTTGCGGCGCAGCTGCCCGCGTGCGCGGGCACGGCGACGACGACTGTGCCGTCGCCGCGTAGCTGGCGCTGCCGCGGCGACGACATGGAATGGTGGGACCCGCCGGAAGACACAACAAGGCCGTCCAGTAGAGTGTGCACGACTTGGGCGTTTACGTAATGAAACAACACTGTAGAACACTCCAGCGCCAGGAAAGCATATCAAAATCAAAAGCGAGGCAAGACTGCGCGCACATCGCGTTCAGTTGGGCGTGGTGGACGCGCAGATTGCCGGCGCGCAAGCGGTGAGAGGCGTATTGAAAGCAAACACGGCTATGCCAAACCAGCAGCAGCAGCATTGGCTCACTGCGCGGTGACCACGTGTGGAATGTCGACATGACATTTCTTGGTGTCTAGCTGCCCCAACAGTGTGACAGTGAATAGCAAGCCTGCGTTTCGCAGACTGCGCACGAAAAAGCTGCGTCGGACGTCGCATTCGCAAGCGCGTCAGCACGTTAACGTTTCTGTTACCATCTGAGCAACGCATGAAGCTCAATTGACGCCAACGCGCAGCGCGCTAGCCAAACGAATCAGCCTCTTGCGTGCATCACGTTGTCAAGAGCTGCGCAAGCCAGACCATAAGAACAGCGCAGTGCGCGTGCTCCACGACGCGCTCCAATGGCTGGGTGAGAATCTCTACAATGAAGACGATATGGCGCTCGTATACAATGACTGCGCCGACAAAGCTGCGACCATGCGCGTTACGAGCGCCATTGAGGCACAAGTGCTGCGGCCTGTGTGCGCCGTGACGTCGCCGAGGGCTGGCCTGCGATCCACACAGGCCACCGGCGCCTGGTGTATACACGCTGCGCCTCTTGCGGGTGCTGTTCTACAAGCACTATTTTAAGAAACGCCATGGAGACGCAGTTTGTGTTGGGACAGCGCTGCTGTTCGGGCTATGATCGCTGCAGGCCACGACTAGGGCGCGACGCCTCGTTGTGTGGATGCCGTGCGTTATAGAACGCTGCACTACGAGCGCTTTTCATACACATTTGCTGCGCGCGCGCGAAGGAACAACTTGTAGCGTGAAGCTCGCCCTGAATTGAGCTATGGGCGGGGGAAGTCAATAGCCCCTCAAAGACCGAAACTGTAGTAAACTGGCAGAAGCATTGGACATCTACGCAACAGTTGCAAGAACGACAGCATAGAACCTATAAAAGCATATGCTCGTGAAGGCCGATGCGAAGGCAGGCTTTACAATTTACAACTTACCAAAGCAGGCATGTGCAATCATGGGCCGACAACGTGTCGGTCAGGGCTTGGCTGACCAGTCGAGGCACAAAAACGCTTTGTCTTGTACAACGAGCTACCACCCAGAAAAGGCGGCCTGATATGAGAAGTGCAAGCTCGCGGACACACAAACATGGGCCAACCGTCAACGAGTCGAGAGCCAAAGTGTAGAGGAAAACAGCTGCTAAACACAGCTCGGAGAATCGAGGCGACTTCAATTTGGCTTTTGGAAAAGAGCAACAAACACTGCCTCTGATTGTCTCAGCCGACTATACTCTCTATGTGCGTCACGGGCGCCGTCCCGACGCAGCGCCTACGAGGCGACTTCAGTTTGGCCTTTGGAAAAGAGCAACACCTCTGATTGTCTCAGCTGACTTTTTCTCTCTATGTGCGGCACGAGCGCCGCCCCGACGCAGCGCCTTTGAGCATGTTGCTCGTGATTTCGTCGAGCTACACGCCACACCTATTTTGCGCGCACGCGCTGTTTTCCCACGCGGCTTTGTGGCTTGCGTGCGCCGATCGCTACAGGTCACCACCGCTTCGTGCTTCGCATCACGAGCGCTATATTCCACGAACGCCATGGAGACGCAGCTGCTGCAGCGTCGTGGCGCCAATGTCTGGGCTAGATCGCTGCAGGTCAGGGCTGTCTGGCGGCGTTCATAGAATAGCGCTCGTCGTGAGCAGAGTCGTTTCTGTTGCGTGTGACACGCTGCGCGTGACGAGCGCGAGTCCACGAAACGCTATTCTCAGACGGGCTGCTGCGGCTTGTGTGCGCGGTGACAGCGCCGACTTTTGGTCTGCGATCGCTACAGGTCACATCACTGCTTCGTGCTTCGCATCACGAGCGCTGCTCTACGAACGCCATGGAGACACGTCGGCGCGCCTCCAGTGGCGCCGATGTCTGGCCTAGATCGCTGCAGGTCAGGACTGTCTTAGGTACAGAAGCTCCGCACTACAAGCGCTATTCTATGAGCGCCCAGCAGGGTCATGTCTGTTGCGTGCGATACGCTGCACTCAGACGCGGCTGCTGCGGCTTGCGTGCGCCGTGACAGCGCCGACTCTTGGTCTACGGTCGCTACAGGTCACAACTGTTTCGTCACACTACTACACTATATACTCTTCAAGGCGCAGATGTCTGGACTCGGATTGATGTCTGAGCTAGGATCGCTACACATCAAGATTGTCTTAGGCGCAGAATCTATGCGCACATGCTGCGCATTACGAGCGCTCGTCCACGAGCGCTACTCAAGTGCGGCTACTGCAGCTTGTGTGCGCCGTGACGGCGGCGACGCTTGGGGCACGATAGATTGCAACTCGTGCGCGAACTCTGCGTGTGCTCGGCTAGCGCCGTGACGGCGCAGTGGTCTTGCCAGTGTCAGCGCATCAGCTCAATGGTTACGCTGTAGATGCCTGGAGCACTCAAATCACCGGGGCGTTCGCGTCGGGGCTGTCAAAGGCAGACGGGCGAGGGGCCATAGAAGCGCGATGCCTCGTAGCAATAAGGGCCCTGGCCACTAGGCTGCAAACCCTACCCTTGAAAACAATCGCTGTGACCACTGAGCATTGGCCCGCACGCCGGCCTGGCTGCCAAACAGAAGGCACAGCTGCCACGGACACATCGGACAAGCACAAGAAAGCGCGCGCCCTGAGCCCAGCAAAGCAGAGATCTCGACGGCTTTCCGACATCTGCTTTCCGACGGCGTTCTCACTCGCGCTGGCATTCTGCAGCTTTCCGACAAGGCTTTCCGCGGCTTCTTTCCAACAGCTTCCCAACGTTTCTGACAGCTTTCCGACACTTCCCACGGCTTTCCAACGCGCGGGCCCTCGCGGGCCCTCGGTTTGCCTAGTTTTGAAGCGTTATAATAGGGCCCCGACAAGTTTCCGACGCCGGACCTTGACGCGCACCGACAATCGGCAAACACACTGTGATTTTGCACCGCTGCAAGCCAAGAATAACGATAGCGGGTAACCATTTGAATTTTGCAAGTAACACGGGACTCCTGTCAAGCAGCTGCGCTGAAGCAGAAAAGATCATTACAGACACCACAGCTGCAACATCCGAAACACAGGTAGCGCGCTGCAAATAAGACCGTAGCGCCTGGCCTTTTCTGCTGTTTTCTGGACATCGGAGTTTTGTTCTGCGCAGGGGTGCGGTTGTCAAAACGGGCCTGTGCACTGCCAGAGCCCCAAACGTCGTCAGCAGGGTATTTAGGCCGGGCCTCTTCAAGGCACATCCCGACCCTTCCAACGCACGTACCAAAAGAGCTACGCGAACACACGCATTTAGCGTTTTCCCGCATCGCGGCCCATAAAAACAGAAAATGAGCTGCAGCCCCAGCGCTTAAACGGTACTGATCCATCCGCTTGGTAGCGTGTGGGCCTGCGCCATGTGTTAGGAGCCTTTGTCCGTGGCCGCAAGAAGCTGCGCAGCGTTGAGTCAGAGCTGACACGGCGGGAACAGGGGTCCGGTCTCGCCAAAAATGAGCCTGGGCAGACGGAGCCTGCGCATAACAAAAACATGGGGGGAAGAGGTGAGTCAATCCTGGCCATGGCAAACAGAATCAAGGTTCGTCCAGCAAAGACATGGCTTACATTTGAACGGTTGCTCAGTGAGCTGGATACACGACAAACGACAAGGAAGTGCTGATGACTGCAACAGCACTACCGCATCTTTTCAACAAGTGTCTGGCCGGCAGGCTCAGTGGCTCATGCGCATTGGTGATGTGTGATGCAATCTTGCCGGCAGGCTCATGCGCATTGGCGCTGCGTGGCTTACGCACACAGCATACACGACATGCAATCTTGTCGGCAGGCTCAATGGCTCAAAGCTGTGGCTACCAGCTGGTTCAAGCACTGGTCTCCTCCTTGTCCTCCACTTTCTTCTCTTCTTCGCTGTCTTTCTTCTCATCCTCCGCCACAACTTCTGGGAAGGCTGCGCGGATGATCTCCGCCAGGCTCTCATCGTGCAAGCCAGGCATCTTCGGATTCGTCATCAGCCTTAGCGGCGGGGCACTTGTGCGGGATATAATGGCACTCCATATATTGAAAGCAGAAGCTGCTGCGTAATTAAACTGTGCAAGTGGCTTCAAAGCTTCGCCGTCGATCACGGAGTGGCCACGACAGACGTGGTAGCTACGCCCGTGTAGCCTGTGTTTGAAGCCAAGCAATGCAGCGCACAAGGACAAGCGAGGGGCTGAGGTCAATAACGGAGCCGGCGTTCACCATCTTCAACACGGCAGTCCACGCATTCTTGTTCATCGTTTCCTGCCACAGCCAAGGAACTTTGCTGTGTGTCCACCCGGCAGGCTTTGCATTCGTGGGCACAAGAACTTGCTTTTACATGTCCGTCTTCTGCTGCTAGTGACCTTTTCGTCGTCGGACAAGCTCAGCGCTTCTGCGCCAAAAAGCATGAAAGGCCGGCCAGGCTCGTGGTATTTGTCCTGCAAGACATGTTCGGGGCCGAGTATTTGAAAAGTTCGGTATGTTGAGGGAGTTCGGAAAGGGAACCTAGTTGCTGCAGGCTGTTACAGTCAACGGCTGTTGCCCTCTCCCTGTCCTCCCGACTGGGCATGCGGACTTGGTCGCGGGACACGCCAAACCGCACAGACACGCGCTGGATGCCGTATCCAAGAGCCACCTGTGCGACTTGAAGCGCGGGCATGCATGATCCTTGGACAGCTCAGCCTCAATGAGTTTCTGGCACGCGTTGCTCCTGCCGTCCGACACCACAACCACATCTGTTTGTCTCTGAGCCTTGTCCAAAATCCATGCCAGGCGTTCCTTCAACAGCTTCTCTTGCTCCTTGCATGCTGTGTCAAATCCACGCCACGGAGACGCAGATCCCACGAGTGCTTCGCAAAAGAGTTCGGCAGACAAGCAAAACACACGGTGTTTGGCGGTCAGCCGGGCAACCGCCAGGCTTGGCGGAGAGGTAGGCAATGTAGCAAGTACCTGACACGATCCACGCCTCCTGAGCCAGTGACTTGGTCGGCGCTCAGCTGCTCCATCTCCTGCTGGAGAAGGTCTGGCTTCTTCCCGGACACCAAGAGGTTCAAGTTCATAGGGGGTGCTTCTTCGACAGTCTGGATCTGCATCTGGGACAGCGCGTGGGAATGGGCTACGCTGAGGTCGGAAGAAAGAATGTTAAGGGAGCTGCCTTTTTCCTGGGTCAGCTTGAGTATGTCGGAGTCATGTTCTCGCGACACGCATGCCAGCATGAACTCAAGGACAGGCCCCTGTGCTCGCGCCAGCTCTGTAATGGACGCTGACACTGCCAAGCTGTCCAGCACTTTCTGAAAGTCCGGGGTGCAAACTGATTTGGCAAGGGCAGAAACGATGAAAATGATGGACTGGAAGATCTCATGCAGGCAAAACGAAATTCTGCTGTACTTCTCTGTCAATCTCTGTCACATCATCCGTCATCTCGTGCGTGGTGGCAAACTTCCTCCTGAGCATGCTGTGGCAGGCTGCCAAAAACCACGCGGCGACGTGAGTCAGGCGCGTCAAGAAGCTCACCGCATCTGGGTCGGCACGCTTAATGACCGACTTGGCAGACGCAATGACGTTCTTGTCGATCTTGTTGCCGTTGTACGCCAAGTTCTTATACGGCAGGCACTGCAAAAGCTCCAGTTGTTTCGTCAAGGGTTTGTCAGCAGACTTTTCAGGGAGCAGGGTGTACAACTTCCTGGTAAAAGTCAGGAACGAATCCGTCGTCGCTTTCAGCTGCTTCAGGTCGTCGGACACCTTCATGCTCACGGCAATCAGCGCAGCGGCAGACTTGCCAGGCTCAAGAAGGTGC